>JAVTVY010017799.1:0-64826 GCA_036873755.1 Hanleya hanleyi | reverse complement strand
CACACATGCCGCCATTTTGACCACACACGCCGCCATTTTGACCACACAGTCCGCCATTTTGACCACACACGCCGCCATTTTGACCACACACGCCGCCATTTTGACCACACACGCCGCCATTTTGACCACACATGCCGCCATTTTGACCACACACGCCGCCATTTTGACCACACACGCCGCCATTTTAACCACACACGCCGCCATTTTGACCACACACGCCGCCATTTTGACCACACATGCCGCCATTTTGACCACACACGGCACCATTTTGACCACACTTGCACTCAGTGACCCCTGTGACCACATTTTGACCACCCATGCCGCCATTTTGACCACACATGCCGCCATTTTGACCACACATGCCGCCATTTTGACCACACACGCCGCCATTTTGACCACACACGCCGCCATTTTGACCACACACGCCGCCATTTTGACCACACATGCCGCCATTTTGACCACACACGCCACCATTTTGACCACATGCCGCCATTTGACACACACGCCGCCATTTTGACCACACACGTCGCCATTTTGACCACACACGCCGCCATTTTGACCACACACGCCGCCATTTTGACCACACACGCCGCCATTTTGACCACACATGCCGCCATTTTGACCACACATGCCGCCATTTTGACCACACATGCCGCCATTTTGACCACACACGCCGCCATTTTGACCACACACGCCGCCATTTTGACCACACACGCCGCTATTTTGACCACACACGCCGCCATTTTGACCACACACGCGGCCATTTTGACCACACATGCCGCCATTTTGACCACACACGCCACCATTTTGACCACACTTGCACTCAGTGACCCCTGTGACGTCATAGTTACATACGGGTGAAAGAGCTGTCATTTTAGCCTTTACCTACTACTCCTATCCGACGTGTACACACCAAAGTGTTCTCTGAGCCTGCAGGAAATATGAGCGCCAAAAAAGAAAACCTGTTCCTGGGGGAACTACCCAAGCGATTGATCCTGGCCTGTATGGAAAATACCAGTTTCAGCGGAGCCTACCCAGAGAATCCGTTTGACTTTAAACATTTCGGCATCAATTTTGTGGCCCTGTATGTGGATGGACAACAGGTCCCAGCCACGGCCTTAGCACCGAACTTTGGGCGCAGGAATTTCATTCGAGCCTATCAGAGACTGTTTACAGCCATCGGTCAAATCAACCAGGACGAAGGGAATTTGATCAGTCCGGAGGACTACGGGAACGGATACACGTTGTTCTGTTTCGATCTGACCCCCACCTTAGAGAACGACCACCGTAAATGTGATCTGCTACGCCGAGTTTGACAACATCATTCAAGTGGACAAAGCGCGCTACGTCCTGTGCGACTTTTCCACCTAACATGGATACAGACCAGATAACCACCGTGCTGGAGAATGACCCAGGGACACGTATGGTGTTTCAAGGGGTGTTCGCCCGAGATGTGTTCCCATTAGACCGTATGTATCCTGCTGCTTACGTTCTCAACACGGACCCGATGGATCGGCCCGGTGAACATTGGGTGGCCGTGTACTTGACAGGACAGCAGGGCGAATACTTTGGCCCGTACGGCCTGCCACCCCTCCATCCCGATTTAACAGACTTCATGGATCAAGGCACGTGGTGTTGGAACAGTCAAACGTTGCAAAGCCTGGCCAGTAGCGTGTGCGGACAATATTGCTTGTTTTACCTGTACCATCGATGCCGGTGAAGACCCTTATCTACCATCGTACAGATGTTTGACGAGTACCCCAAGGCCGAGGACCGCGATGTACTCGTATATGACTGGGCCGCCCATCATTTCAATGTTCAAGCCCCGTTCTGGGCTTAAGTTCTTTCAATGTACACAAGCCCGATGTTCTGGGCTTCAGTTTACAAGGCCCCTGTTCTGGGCTTCAGTTCTTTCAATGTACAAGCCCCCTGTTCTGGGCTTCAGTTTTCACGTGGTTGTTCTCACGTTGTTGTTGTCACTGAATAAAAAACAAAATGAGATCTCGCCAAAAAACACTGTCTTGTGTGTTTTCTATATGAGCATAATGCATGAAACTGGCTTTGAACACCGTATTAGCCGATCAGTGGCCTAGAATGGAGCCAAAGTTAACCCATCCATGTCCAGAAAACATTACCCGGGTGTACAAGAACCCAGATGTAGGCGCGGACGTAGGCGAAAGCATCCCAGTACCTGGATATAGGCGCAGACGTGAGCAAAGTTCTAGTAGCCGTCCATTGGTTCTTTTATCGATCGCTCATTGGCTCTTTTTCTCGACCGCTGATTGGTCCAAATGGAATTGCCCATCCTTCCCAGGTTAATTTACAATCCCCTTTTGGGGTTCAAGCTCTGTATATCGATGCCGCAACATTGTCTCCGAACCTTGCCGAAAGGGAGACCTTGGACCTTTTGACCTGGATGTGACCTTTGACCTTTCGACCCGACATTCATCCGCGCACTGCCGGTGATGACGCGCGCGCGTGCGGCCGGAGAATCCGCGCGCGCTGGGGGGCCGGGCCGGGCCGGGCCGGGAAAACCCCCGGATGTTGAACATCCGGACGTCTAAGAGAACATTGGAACTCTTCTGGGTTTGGAGGTGAAACCCGGAAGTGACGTCACAACCCACGTGACCTGCGCAGCAGAATGAAAACGACACCCTAGTCTAGCCCCTCACATAGGCTTCACATGGATACCTCACTCGATCCCATCGGCCCACTAGTGGCCCACCTAGACACCAAAACGTCTATTTCCATACCCTTTGTCCACCGCGCATGCGCAGAGTGACGATATTTCAACCCCACGCTCACCCCATCAGATGCCCCCTCACATAGGCTTCACATTGATACCTCACTCGATCCAATCGGCCCACGAGTGGCTCCCCTAGATCCCAAAACGTCTATTTCCATACATTTTGTCTATTGAGCATGCGCGGAATGACGATATTCCTACCCCACATCCATCCCATCGGTTGCCCCCTCACATAGGCTTCACATTGATACCTCATTCGACCCCATCGGACCATCAGTGGCCCACCTAGATCCCAAAACGTCCACCCCGTATGGACCTATACACCCATAGCCATCCAGTATAGACCTATGGGCCTACCCAGGCCTCGGTGACTTTTTCCAAAAATTTCACCGTTTCGCTCCGGGACCCTTCCCAACGTGTTCTAAATGACGAGACGTGAAAAACAAATCCAAGCAACCCATATCACAATGAACGTGTGTGAATTTCCCAGGTTGAACCTATACCCCCCATGGCCAGCATATGGGCCTATATACAGACCTCGGGACCATTCCCATTGTCATTTTCTTGGCGAGACGAGAAAAACGCGACCCCACAACCCATAGTAAAGCCCACGAAAAAAAATGACCATCCCCATACCCAATACAGCCATTTTCCCTTATATTGTATAATACAGACCCCTATTGTAGGCGTAAAGTCCGTATTCCGCTTTTTATAGTTTCGGGGAAAAATCTTAATTTTACATTCATTGACTTGATAGGCAGGCCCCGATAAGCCCGGGGACCGATAGTAGCCCTTTTGGCTAGAGTTGATAGGGGTTTTCCCCTATTTTAGGGGTAAATTCCGTGTTCCGCTTTCTATAGTTTCGGGGACAAATCCTAATTTTACATGCACCCACCCCATAGACTTGATAGGCAGGCCCCAATAAGCCCGGAGACCGATATTAGCCCTTTTGACTAGAGAGGATAGGGGTTTTCCCCTATTTTAGGGTAAAGTCCGTGTTCCGCTTTTTATAGTTTCGGGCAAAAATCCTAATTTTACATACACCCACCCATGACTGGATGCCCCTTCACGAATGCTTCACTTTGACACCTCACTCGACCCATTCGGTCCACTAGGGACCCACCCCGGGCACAAAACGTCTATTCCCATACTCTTTTTAGGCATTCCCCGTATACATTAACATTGGAAGTCACTTGGTTGACATGGGACTACGTTCTGTCCGCGGAGGAATACAAAGGTTACAGGTTACCGGAACTACTTTAGACCTCCACGTGACCTTGAGCTGGTGGCGACCCCTGGCGGAACTCCCTCCCCTGGCGGAACTCTTGGGGAGATGACGGGGAGTTCCCTATGCCTTTAACCTGGAAACAGCGCCCCCTGGTGGATTACCTCCCCCGGCAAATAATAGGCTTCGTGCTGTCTATATACTACTCACCAGCGAAGCGCCTTAGACCGCTAAGCAACCGAGGGCCCCCTTTTTTTTGGACAAATGTATGATAGTGGACAACTATTTCATATTTCAGAAGGGCTTACTGATTTGAATAAGAAGACCGAGTATTCATTGCGTGTCTGTCGATGGAATACGACTCTGTGAAATGAAACAGCAACAACGTGGAACCGTCATATTCGCGAATTTGCACTGGAAAGTGTCCACTTAGGCAAACATCACAAAGGGCTTACACGGAATTTCGTGTTTTCAGCATGTTTAACATGTACATATTATAGCGCGGAACAATGCAAATAAGTAGATTTGCACGAACACTGATACTAGTGGACAAAGATCGAACTGGTTGAAAAGTGGGATGAATGAATTGAATAATAAACAGCAATTGAGTGCTACTCAGTAATATATGGAAGCCTGTACACGCAAGGATATCGATTGCGAAGGGAAAAATACAGACACACATGATAGATATTCAATGTGAAATCTGTTATGCTGTCATGTTGGGCTATAGTCACTTGTTTGTGTTATTTCCTTCGTTTGTCTTCAGCCATGTGTGACAAGTACACTTTTGCTGTATTTTCCACCCTTCAACAATCACATCGCACTTGAAGTAATCAATATCTCAATTGGCACCATGAGAAATCAATATACGAGTCTTTCTTTGTGATGTTTCAATTTTGGCTTAGCATACGTCTACTGTTTACAGTGCAAACGTAACAGTTTATTTTCATGAATTTGGCAATTTTAGTTTCCAGCTTCCAATATTCTTTTTGTCAGTTTTAGGTCACCTCTCTCGGACGCCATAGATATTCTGGTGACGTTTTACGAATATCCAAATTTCGTGTCAAAAACGTTCCTGGCCCCCATGGACTTGACACTGTTGTCGACATGTCTTTTGGCTGCTTGCTAATTTATCACCGGCACTATAATACCGTGACAGTAGTAGAAAGCCGTTAAATTCCCTCCAAAAAATGAAGCTGAGGCGTTGCCATGGTGGCGTAACGTGGTGCTGACGTCACGATGATGTCACATCCGGTCACGGGACATCCGATCACATTCGGGTCAAAGGTCACATCCGGGGCACTTCCGGTGACGTCGTTTCCGGTCACGTGACGGTCCAACCCCCTGTGATCTCCCCCAACATAAGGCCCCAGTGATATGTTAGGTCCATTATGGCGCATTGGACAATGTTAGTCTCAATGGGAAACCCACTCATGGACATTTGTGGTACAGGGTGTGACTCCTTGTTTTCTTCATCTCGAGCTGTAGGACACGATGGGAGGGGTCGCGAGGCCAAACGTTGAATTTTTTTGAAAAGTTCTCGTGCGCATGCGCATTGGGCAAGTAACGCTAGCGTGGACGTTTTGAGGTCTAGGTGGACTCATAGTGTTCCGATTGGATCGTGTGGGATGTCACCGTGAAGCACTCGTGGGGGAGCGTCCAATTGGATAGGCGTGGAGTGGAACTGACGTCATTCTGCGCATGCGCAGTAGAAAAAGTGTATTTGAATGGACGTTTTGGGATCTAGGTGGACAATCCGTGATCCGATTGGGTCGTATGATGTATCAGTGTGAAGCATTCGTGGGGGACCGTCAAACTGGATGAGTGTTGGGGTAGTTATTCTAGGCATGCGCAGTAGAATGGACGTGTTGGGGTCGAGGTGGACCCATAATGGTCCGATTGGGCCGTATGAGGTGTCATCATGAAGCTCTCGTGGGGGAGCATCCGATTGGGCTAGTGTGTCGTCCGTTTGCAACATTCTGCGCATGCACAGACAGGAAATTGTGAGAAAAGGGCACTGGAAGGGATATTTTGGAGTCGAGGTGTGCCCATCTTAGTCGTACTGGGTCGGGGAGGGAACCCATGTGAAGCGCTCCTCCATGCTCATCAAGTCATGTGTGGGTGCATGTTTTCACAGAAAAAAACCGGAGTCATAGAAGTGAGAATGTTGTTGTTGTTGTTGTTGAGATGGTGTAGTCTCTCAATTTCGGGGAATTAAAAGTCAAGGGAAGTAATCCAGTTTAGTAGAACAGAAAGCAGAAACTGTCAGGGTTAATTATTCGGGGAATTTTCTGGGAAAACCCTTGTTCTATTTATAGATCACTTGGGAGTAGTAGAGAAAGGGGAGTTTCCGAGGTGCAGTGGAGTGCGTTTGGGGGATATAAGTGCCTTTTTCCATCCGGCTACATGGTAGAGTTACCTGTGTATGCGTAGGAGAAGGAGGAGGAGGGAGGAGGGGAAAGAGGAGGTGGTGGAGGAGGAGTGAGTGATTATCTAGAAAATCAGAGCTTCTGAGCTATTTCACCAGGGCGTTGAAGCGTTAAGCTAGGCGTTGGCGGGCGTTACTGTCCGTGAAGGCAAGCGTGTCCTAAAGGCGTGCACAGTTGACGTCCATTCAGCAGACACTCTACCACAATGTTCACGTGTACGACTTGCTCGAAGCCCTCACATCGCCTGGCCATGAAGTATCCACGCATACATGTGCAGAGTGTAATATAGTCTTTGAGCATACCAGTCAATTGAGACGTCACCAAAGTGTCATACACGGATCACGCTCTTCATTCTCGAGACCGGATATTTCAGTTCCCATGGAAATGCATCCCCGAATGGAAGAACCTATGGAGGTAGATCCGCTGCCCCGAATTGAAGAGCCGATGGAGATTGACACCAATGTCGAGGAGCCCTTCCATCTCCCTTCCCTGCCTATCGATGGGAGAAGTAATAGCTCGGAGCTCCAGTATCCTGCAGCACTGCCCGAAGACGCTTAGGTCAAACGGATCACAGCGAACATGGTCGAAAATTGAACTTTCTGAAATTGCGGCTTCTGATTGGACAAGAGCCTACGAGAGTTGTAAACATATCCAACGCACGTTTCGCGGACGTTGGGCACTCACTCACTCACTAACTCATTTACTCACTCACTCATTCACTCACTCACACACTCACTCCTCACCCAGCCACTCACTCACTGACTCCTCTATCTCGTCCTCCATCTCCTCCTCCTGCTCCTCCTCCTCACACACACACATACACACACAGGTAGCTCTACCAGGTAGTCGGATGAAACAAGACCCTCATCTCTCCCAAAAACTGTTTTGCACCTCCGAAACTCCCCTTTCTCTACTACTCCCGCAACATACAATGAAAGGGTCCCAGTGGGAATTGAACCCGGGTCGTTTTATCAAGAGGCAGACACGTTATCCATTAGGCTACGAGTCATATGATACAAACCAAGGTTGAAAATAGCATATATATAGCTACTACCAATGTTAATGTATACGGGGAATACCTAAATAGGCGTTTTGTGACCTAGGTGGGTCCCTAGTGGATCGATTGGCTCGAGTGGGGTATCAAAGTGAAGCATTCGTGAAGGGGCATCTGATGGGCTGCGTGTGGGATTGAAATATCGGCATTCTGTGCATGCGCGGTGGCCAAAGGGTATGAAAATAGACGTTTTGGAGCTAGGGGAGCCACTAACTGTCCAATGGGGTCCAGTGAGGTATCAAAGTGAAGCATTCGTGAAGGGGCATCTGATGGGCTGGATATGGGGTTGACATATCGGCATTCTGCGCATGCGCGGTGGCCAAAGGGTCTGAAAATAGACGTTTTGGAGCTAGGGGAGCCACTAATGGTCCAATGGGGTCGAGTGAGATATCAAAGTGAAGCATTCGTGAAGGGGCATTTGATGGGCTGGGTGTGGGGTTGAAATATCGGCATTCTGCGCATGCGCGGTGGCCAAAGGGTATGAAAATAGCCGTTTTGGAGCTAGGGGAGCCACTAATGGTCGAATGGGATCGAGTGAGGTATCAAAGTGAAGCATTCGTGAAGGGGCATCTGATGGGCTTGGTGTGGGGATGAAATATTAGCATTCTGCGCATGCGCGGTGGCCAACGGGTATGAAAATAGACGTTTTGGGGCTAGGGGAGTCCCTAATGGTCCAATGGGGTCAAGTGAGGTACCAAAGTGAAGCATTCGTGAAGGGGCATCTGATGGACTGGGTGTGGGGTTGAAATATCGGCATTCTGCGCATGCGCGGTGGCCAAGGGGTATGAAAATAGACGTTTTGGATCTAGGAGAGCCACTAATGGTCCAATGGGGTCATATGAGGTATCAATGTGAAGCATTCGTGAAGGGGCATCTGGCTGGACTAGCGGCTCGAGCGTTGTCACCATTCTGCGCATGCGCGGTGGTCAAAGGGTATGAAAATAGACGTTTTGAGGCTAGGGGAGCCACTAATGGTCCAATGGGGTCGAGTGACGTATCGAAGTGAAGCATTCGTGAAGGAGCATCTGATGGGCTGGGTGTGAGGTTGAAATATCGGCATTCTGCGCATGCGCGATGGCCAAAGGGTATGGAAATAGACGCTTTGGATGGGCGCAACTTGACCCTTGACCTCAGAAATTTGCATATCACGTGACCCAGGTCAATGGTCATCCGGTATGACGTCACTTCTGGTTGGGGTGAATGAGGCGTGACCTTAGGACATGTCTAGACTTGTTTGTGTTTGTCTGGGGTTTTTCCCCACAATGGCGGTTAATCCGCCATGTTGGAGCCGCCATTTTGGAAAATTAATCCGCCATGTTGGAGCCGCCATGTTGGAAAATTAATCCTTCATGTTGGAGCCGCTATGTTGGAGCCGCCATCTAGTGTCGAAAACTGCACCCTGTATGGACGTACCCGAAAAGACACGAAGGTGAGCGACATTGTGGAAAAACCCCAACAGACAGGTTAGTACATGCATTCCTATGATGTTCACAGGGGACGCCCATTCACGAAGGGCCGTCACAGGGCGTAGTAGAAAAAAGCGCATTTCTAACCTTATTGACCTTATGGCGCAAACGAGTATAACAAGTGCCACGCACGGTGTATATAACCCTACCCAACAGGTACACTATAAAGCCACCTCTCTAACCGTTCGCTTTTCATTCCCCACCATGGCAGCGAGCGGAACAGAGCTTGCGTTATTCCAACTGACGTCCGACGTCTACCTCATCGTCGATGACGATCACCTGGAGCTGGTCCAAGACGCACCGCAGAAGGTGAAGATTTTGTTATCGCTATCAGGCTGGACTCTATTGACACGATTGTTACAGGGAAAAGACCCCGAAAGGGATTTTATGCACGTGGAAGTCGGCGTGCACATACGCACTGCTGGAGAGGATTCCCTTTTTCCCCGGTTGGAACAGAGTGGAGGTCCCTATATCACACTCTGTCCACCCTTATGGATGGCACTGAAAGATGTACTCCCCGAGGTGGATGACTTACTACACCCCGAGGTGAAAGAAGGGACTGTGGCTACCTGGAGGCTTACACGTGGCTGCACCCTATTGTTGTACCCCAAACGAGTGGACCTCATCGATAGCGGACTTAGGTGTTGGTGTACGACTGAACCCAAATCGCACGTCCCTTTGTCATCGGAAGGATGGACTACATTGAAACGGGTGTTGTTGGGTGACCTGCACGGTGATAGCATTCACCTGTGTGACGACGTCTACATTTTCTGCGGTCCCTTTTCCGCTCGACTCCTCTGTCTGAACGACGGTGGTTTTACCCTGGACCCCGATCTATGGACGGCTTTGGAACAAGTAGTCCCCATTGTCGATAAGGTACTATCTCTATAGGAGCCACATAACCCATCAGAATAGTACGTATCACGGACTACACCCGTAGAGCTACATCTAGGCGCGCATGTGTGACCTGGTCTATAAAACACGTCCCTCTGGATCCCACACCTTCATTTCTACGGTTGCAGAGCCATGACGGAGATCCAGCCCTATGCGACGCGCATTTTACAGCATGCCACCGTGGTTAATTCACTCACGGGTTACCGAGCAGTGGTCCGGTCCTTGTTTGCAGATGGCGACGACAACGAGGGGCGACGCCAGATCCTCAACGAGTTCACAGAAGCGGTCCTCGACAGAGTGCACTCGATGGAGAGGTGTGCCATCACTCACCACTACTGGACTATGACAGCCATCCTTGATGCTCGGGCTATGGACCACGAGCGCTCACGCCGGAACCAGCGACGGCTGATTGGCCTAGTCATGGTCTGTGCCCTATTGACCCTGGCGCTGTGGTATTGACAGTGGGACCTGACTATAAATACGAGGGTCAGACAGAGTGTGTGTCATTCAACGATCGTCATTGGATCAAGCATGTCACCAGTCCTACGAGCCATCCTTCCCCTTACACCCCGGGTGGGGTTACACGTCTATGAAGATAAAGTCACCCTCGTGGAAGACCGTGGAGATGTTTGCTGGTCGCGCGCTGAGACCGTATCGAATACGGTTACGCTACACCGTGACGGCTGGACCAAATTTAAACGGGTGTTGAGCGGCGAGCTCGATGGACACCTCATCCACATAGACAATGCCATCTACGTATACCGTGGACCCTTCTTTCCACGCCTGGGCCGCTACCAAGACCCTACGCGAAGCTTCACCCTAGACCCCGATCTGTGGATAGCCTTCGAGAAAGTCGTGCCTATCGTGGACCAGCTGTTTACACCGGACGAGCGGTCATCAGACGAGTTGGAGTGGGCTCGTGTCCTGAGAGAATCGGCGGCAGAACCCAATGAACAAATGTCTAGCCATGAACCAGACGACGATGCCATTGATTACCCGGTTAGACTCAGTCAACCCAGTGACATGACCACCTGATCCTTTGATCTCACGGGGTTCTCCCTATAAATACGAGAGGCAGTCAAATCTGGTACCATTCACGTACTGACCATGACGGAGCATATAATACTGGCGTATATCAGCTTGACCCCCGAGGTTTTCCTGCACGTGTATGCGGATACGGTCGATATCATGGAGGAGGTCGGAGACATCTGCGATGCGGACCCTACACAACCGTGCTCGGCTCACATTCGTCTGTCTCGGGAGGGCTGGACCAAATTCAAACGGGTGTTGTCTGGTGAACTGGACGGCGACCTCATCCACCTGTGTCACGATGTGTACATCCGACGCGGCCTTTCTTTGCTCAATTGGCTCGGCTAGATGGGGGTACAGTGCATTTTACCCTTCACCCTGATCTATGGTCTGCATTGGAAGATGCCGTAGTAGATGTGGATCAAGTGCTTATCAAGCGGTCATCAGACGAGTTGGACTGGTCATGTATCATGGACACTGTGGAAGCCAACGAAGAAAATCAGAAAGAAACTCCGGCCCAAGATATACCCGTTATAAATACACGATAGAGCCAGGGTCCATCATCATTTGTCACCATGAAGCGCTGGGAGAAGGTGTTGGATAACTTATACTACAGTCCCGACAGTCCGGCGGCCTATAGTGCATTGTCGGCTCTCTATCGAGCGGCCAAACCCAAGGGGATACAACGTGCCCAAGTCCGAGATTGGTTAAGAAAACAAGACATCTATACCTTACATCGATCTGTCCGTCGCCATTTTCTACGGAACCGGGTCATCGTGGGAGGAATAGATGCCCAGTGGCAAGCGGATTTGGTCGATATGAGCGCCTTTGCCAAACACAACGATGGGAATCGGTATATCTTGACGTGCATCGATATCCTATCCAAGTATTCGTGGGTGGTACCCATCCGGACGAAAACGGGGGTGAATCTCATAGCGGCGTTCAAAGACCGGGCGCAAACCTTTGTATTTGCAAACCGACGAAGGCACGGAATTCCTCAACTGACCGTTCCAACAGTTTCTGAAAGCCCAGAAGATGTTTTTCTTCCATACGTACAACGAGACCAAGGCTTCCGTGGTGGAAAGGTTCAACAGGACATTCAAAGGCCGCATGTATAAATATTTCACCTATAAGAATACAAGGCGGTACATCGATGTTCTCCCGAAACTTGTGAGTGGTTACAATCGAGCCTATCATCGGAGTATAGCGAGAGCCCCCATTACCGTGACCCAAGTCCGCCATGTCTTGTACCCCAGGCCATCGCAGCGAACGCCGAAGGCGGTGTTCAAGGTCGGGGATCCTGCACGGATCAGTAAAGTCAAGGGCAAGTTCGAGAAAAGTTACTTGCCCAACTGGAGCGATGAACACTTCCTGATTAAACGGCGCCTACCCCGACAGCAGCGAGTCTATGAACTGGAAGATCTTCAAGGGGAACCGTTGCTAGGGACGTTTTACGAGACGGAATTACAGCCTGTCGTAAAAACACAGCAAGACTACTACACAGTGGAGCAGATTTTGAAAACGGAACGTCGACGTGGCAAACTGTTTCATTTCGTCAAATGGCAAGGCTGGCCCAGTTCCTTCAATTCCTGGGTCGCTGCCAACCAGATGAAACGACTATAAAGCCAGACACCACTGCCGTCATCCTTCATTCCACGTTCGACCACAGTGCTATGGACAAACAACAGCTGCTTCTGAACACAGCGTCTCCTAAAACGCGCAAAGCGCAAGTGGGCTTTGTGGTGATACTGCTAACCCTGCTGAGTGTGTTGTACGGAGGTGTGTTTTACGACGTAGCCTATGTCAGCACGCTACTTAACCAACTGAGAACACCAGCCATCAGTGAAACCAGTCTGCAGATAGCACCAGTCAACCCCGTATCAAGCCCAGTCACCACCACACCCCGTGTACAAGCCACGTCGAGCTCCACACCAAGCTCCACACCTACACCAAGAACACCCACTACGTCTGAAGACCCACCGGATTTCATCCCTCACAGTGAACAGACAACGACGACCGACGTTGTACCCACCACCATAATCACTCGCAGTGAACAGACAACGACGACCGACGTTGTACCCACCACCACCACTCCAGTTCACTCGTACGAAATTTACAAGAGCGGGTTGCCACGACAACGGATACACCTCGAACCATGGACCCTCGGTGGCAGCATCCCTTCACTTGCGTCATCGCAGGACCGAAGGGTTCCGGCAAAACGCACTTCGTCAGGAAGCTCCTTCAACACGCCGACAGCATGATCACCCCACCTATTGCCCGAGTCGTGTGGTGTTACGGAGAATGGCAGTAAGCGTATGCAGCAATGCCCCACATCACGTTCGTGGAAGGCCTACCCAACCTGGCCGATTTGGAACCCGACACCTTGGTGGTTCTGGATGATCTCATGGCGGAGACGGATGCGCGGGTGACCCAACTCTTTACCAAAGGCAGCCACCATCGACGGCTCAGCATCATCTACATTGTGCAGAATCTGTTCCGTTAAAACAAAGAACATCGGAACATGAGCTTAAATGCCCACTACCTGGTGGTCTTCAAAAACCCGGGAGATACCACTCAACTGCTGCACCTGGCGAGACAGATGTATCCCGGCCGCACACCGTTTGCGTTGGAAGCCTTCAAAGATGCGACAACCCCTCAGCACGGGTATATGCTCTTCGACCTCAAGCAAGCCACCCCCGAACACCTTCGACTACGGACCGGCATCTTTCCCGGAGAGGCCCACCACGTGTACATGCAAAAATAATGTAAACACACCCATAGTGGCTCCCCAGCTGGGTTCTGTGTGTTTTATGATGGGGATAATAAAAAGAATGAATACCACACTGACTGCAGGGTTGACTTTGTCTCTGAGGTGGATAAAAAGAGCAGAGTTGTGGGTTCTAGCATTAGTTGTACATGATGTCTGCGCGAGTACGGAAGCACGCTCCGACGCTCCGTGTATTGAAGACGGCCCCACCCGAGTTGGTTCGAACCATTGTACGCGGTGCGGACCCTGACCTTGTACGCTGTCTGTGCGAGATCGGGTACAACCTGTTAAAAGGCAACGTACCACTGACTCCGGCTCAGAAGACCAAGTTGGCCAAGCATAAGGCAGGTCTCCGAACTTTAGTCCAGAAGCGAGTCCCTCAAACACAAAAGAAAAAGGTGTTACAGAAAGGCGGCTTTCTCGGGGCCATCTTAGCACCGTTGGCCGCTTCCGTGTTGGGTCCAGTATTGGATGGACTCTTCGGCCGACAATGAACCACACGAAAAAAATGGTCCTCGTCGAACCACGGTTCCTTCAAAACCTCCAATCGCCCTACCCTGTCCCTCCTACGGTGAAGACCATAAACACCCTCGATGGAGAGATGCAACAGATCTTACAGAGACCGGGGTTAAGCGACAGTGAGAAAGTACAACGGTACAATGAGACGCTTCAACGGTACATGACGTTCATGGACCAATACAAAACCCTCTCTACCCCACCACCACCACCACCACGTGACACACCGCGGATCTCAGCACCGCTCCAACAGCCGCCATTACCAGGGGTAGCCCCCACAGCCCCACAGTGGGTAGAAGACGAAGTGCTGAAGAGTGTACCTGCATCGTTCAAGAAACAAGCTGGCCTGGTATTACAACGGATGAAACAGAATCGTAACATGATTTGGAATGATAAAGGCGAACTCCTGGTACAGAATCAAGTGGTTCCCGGCACCCACATGGCGGATTTAGTGAATGACCTGATGCGTAAACGCAGATCGCACACGGATCCTCGAGGATGGGAGGTCTTCGCTCAAGGCTTGAAAGACATGCATGTACCACAGGAATTGGTGGGAACCCCCACCGCTGGGCCTTTATGCAGCGAACCCAGCAATCGCCGAGTGGCCCACTACCTTCTTGGGAATCCGAATGGGAACCGGAGTCACCCTCCAAAACTCCACCACCACCACAACGGGCACCTTCTTTTCAAACCTTTAAAAAACCACCCTTGATCAGGACACCCCACATCTCCAGAGCCGTGACACGTAGCAAGTCAACGCGACGAACACAACGCCGGACACAACCGCCCAAGGCCTGGAACACCTATTAAAACCAACAGCAGCAGCAGGACAGCTCAGTCGCCATGTTTTACCTCACCCTACCCAGTAACAGTTCGCTGGATGTGTTTCCTGACAACACCGTGGCCAAGTACGTGACCCAGTTACCGCAACCGTTGCATTTACCTGGACGATGGGAATGTAGCCTCGTGGATATCCAATACCCTTACTCGTGGTACAACGTGCGAGCCAATGTACGTGTGGTACGAGGTAACCTACAAAGGAAAAGACACCCGACTCACCCTCCCCGAAGGCCAATACGATACTCCCAATGAGTTCATGGGTGGGCTGTCAAGACTGTTGCATTATAAGGCTCTACGGGAGGTCACGAATACTTCAAAACCCATCAAAGCCTATCCCTTGAAGAATTACCTGGACTTCGATTACAACGCACACAACGACAAGGCACAGCCTATCGTCACCGCCAACGCAAGTGTCGTACTGAGTCCTATCCTACAGCAAATTCTGGGTTTCGATCTACGAACGTTCGCTGGTCCCACCGCCCACCAAGGCGAGATCCCGATGGATATGAAGTCGGGTATGTACGGACTCTACGTCTACTCGGACGTGGTGGACAACCACATCGTGGGCGATATCAACACACCTCTGTTACGGGTGGTGCCCATTAAAAAGTTGCATGGAGATCAAGTCACCCACAGTTTCACCCACATGCTCTACCTGCCCGTACGACAAACCCACATCAACACGATCACGGTGGATATAAGAGATGACACGGGACGACCGGTGGCATTCGAACGCGGGAAAGTGGTGCTGACACTTCATATTCGACAAGCACGTGCTCCCCACTTTTTATAATGAAGGTGCCTTACGAGTGCGATGCACGCAGCTATATGGACTATTATGCTCAACAGGCCGGGGGTGGCTTTCCGATTTTTAGTGGTGCACGCATGCAACGTGGACATGGACTGGGGAACATACTCGGGAGCATCGTCCTGCCCCTGGTGACGCGTGGGGTGAAAGCAATCGGCAAACAAGCGGTACGCAGTGGACTGCAAGTGGCCGGTGATGTCTTGGGGGGCACGGCACCCGAAGAAGCCTTGAAACGGCGGGCCAAAGAAGCGGGAGGCGTCTTGGTGGCCAAAGCACAACGCACCGTAGGGAATAAAAGACCTGCCCCACCGAGACCACGCACCAGTCGACGATCGACCCAGCGACGACGCACATCGAAGACCCGGGATATCTTTTCTTAAAACATGTCCTTGATCCACGCCGAGTCCTGCCCCTCCACCAACAGTGAATTTGATTTGTGGACCGCCCCGCCCACACAGACCAGTGCCGAACAAGGATTATGGGTGGAGCAACTCCCGCTCTCCAGCATCAACGCAACAGGGCCCAACGAGTTCATCATCAGTAATGCGGATACGGCCTATGTGGATTTAGCCCATACATACTTGTATGTGAAAGCCAAGATCGTCAATGGAGATGGCACCAGAATCGCCGATCAAGCAACGGTGGGCCCGACGAATCTCTGGCTGCACTCGATGTTTCAACAGGTGGATATATTTCTCAGCGACAAACTCATCAGCTACTCGACCAACACGTACCCCTATCGAGCCTACATCGAGACGCTGTTGTCGCATGGGCGAGAGGCTAAATATCTCAACTGACAGCCGCTTTATTCTACCAGAACAAAGCCGAGTACATGGGCGCAGAGAACGACAATGCGGGATATAGCAAACGGAAGGCTTTGACCGCGAACGGAGTCGCGGTGGATATGATGGGTCGACTGCACGCAGACATGTTCATGCAAGACCGATACCTCTTGAACAAGATCCCCATCAAAATCCGATTGATACGGGCGCCTCCGACCTTCGCCTTGATGGCCACTAACGTATACGGGCATGCAGCTGACTATAAGATTGTGATCGAAGACGCAGTCCTGTATGTCCGAAAAGTGAAACCGAATCCAGCCGTTCAATTGGGACACATGAAAGCCTTGGAAACAAAACCAGCCCAGTACCCTATCCGACGGGTACAAACCAAAGTGTTCTCTGTGTCTGCTGGAAATATGACCGCCAACAAAGAAAACCTGTTTCTGGGGGAACTACCCAAGCGATTGATCCTGGCCTGTGTGGAAAATACCAGTTTCAGTGGAGCCTACCCAGAGAATCCGTTTGACTTTAAACATTTCGGCATCAATTTTGTGACCCTGCATGTGGATGGACAACAGGTGCCCGCCACGGCCTTAACACCGAACTTTGGACTCGCCAATTTCATTCGAGCCTATCAGAGCCTGTTTACAGCCACCGGTCAAATCAACCAGGACCAAGGGAATTTCATCAGTCGGGAGGACTACGGGAACGGATACACGTTGTTCTGTTTCGATCTGATCCCCACCTTAGAGAACGACCATCAGCTGGCCCTGGCCAAGCAAGGCAATTTGCGGTTGGAAATCCACTTTCAACGAGCCCTCCGGAGCACCGTCAATGTGATCTGCTACGCCGAGTTTGACAACATCATTCAAGTGGACAAGGCGCGCAACACCCTGTGTGACTTCTCCACCTAACATGGATACAGACCAGATAACCACCGTGCTGGAGAATGACCCAGAGACACGTATGGTGTTTCAAGGGGTGTTCGCCGAGATGTGTTCCCATTAGACCGTATGTATCCTGCTGCTGACGTTCTCAACACGGACCCGATGGATCGGCCCGGTGAACATTGGGTGAGCGTGTACTTCACAGAACAGCAGGGCGAATACTTTGACCCGTACGGCCTGCCACCCCTCCATCCCGATTTAACAGACTTCATGGATCAAGGCACAGAGACGTGGTGTTGGAACAGTCAAACGTTGCAAAGCCTGACCAGTAGCGTGTGCGGACAATATTGCTTGTTTTACCTGTACCATCGATGCCGGGGAAGACACTTATCTACCATCGTACAGATGTACAGATTTATTACTATACGTTCTATGTTGTCGATTTAACCTCTCCCGATATTTCAACCCCGCACTGCCGGTGATGACACGCGCGCGCGCGCTGCGGCCGGGGCGAGCCGGGCCGGGGCCCCAAAAGTTGGAGGTAGTGTTTGAGCATTCACCCAAACCGGAGGTGACGTCACACACACCTGCGCAGACCCACCATAAAACCGGAAGCGACGTCACACACTTGCGCAGACCCACCAAACCACGTGAATGTTAGTCCAGGTGGATGCTCCCCCCACCTAGGATTCACATGGATACTTCACTCGACACAATAGGCCCATGAGGAGCCCACCTAGACCACAAACAAGTCTATTTCCATACCCTTTGGCTACCGCATGCGCAGAATGACCCTATTTCTACCCCACATCCACGCCATCAGATGCTCCATTACATAGGCTTTACATGGATACCTCACACGACCCATTCGAACCGTGAATAGCCCATCTCTAACCGAAACACATCCACACACACACCCCCAAAAATGCCTGCTTTCTCTACTACGGCCAGGCTGCGCATGCGCAGACTATTGACAACGGACGAACCATTAGTGTAGTCAAATGCTCCTGCATGAGAGCTTCACATGGGTACCTCACTCGACCGCATCGGACCATTAGTGGCCCACCTAGATCCCAACACGTCCACCGCGTATGGACCTATACAGCCATAGCCATGCAGTATAGGCCTATGGGCCTACCCAGGCCTCGGTGACTTTTTTCAAAAATTTCACCGTTTCGTGCCGGGACACTTCTTATCATGTTCTAAATGACGAGACTAAGAAAACAAATCCAAACAACCATACCGCAAATGTATAGAAGTAGGTTTCCCAGTGGGACAAACATTGGTATGGGTCTCCCTGAACTTTTTTCAAAAATTTCACCAATTCGCTCCGCGACACTTCCTATCATGTTTGTCTTGACGAGACTAAGAAAACGCGACCCCACAACCGGTACCGCAAATGTCGAGAAGTAGGTTTCCCAGTGGGACAAACATTGGTGCTATACCCCCCATACCCCATATAGGCATTTTCCCGTAATTTAGGATAAAATCCGTGTTCGGTATTTTTTCAGGAAAAATTTTACATACACCCACCCTGGAACTAGGGGGAGATAACTCTATTGATAGACAAGCCCCGTTAAGCCCGGCGACCTATATACCCCCATATCCCATATAGGCATTTTTCCGGATTTTCCGATAAAGTCCGTGTTCCGTTTTTTTTCCGGAAAAATTTTACATGCACCCACCCATGACTGGATGCCCCTTCACATAGGCTTCACATTGATACCTCATACAACTCCATCGGCCCATTAGGGACTCCCCTAGATCCCAAAACGTCTATTTCCATACCATTTTCCCACAATTCCCTGTCTGCGCATGCGCAGAATGGTGACAACGCTCGAGCCGCTAGTCCAGTCAGATGCCCCTTCACGAATGCTTCACATTGATACCTCATATGACCCCATTGGACCATTAGTGGCTCCCCTAGCTCCAAAACGTCTATTTTCATACCCTTTGACCACCGCGCATGCGCAGAATGCCGATATTTCAACCCCACACCCAGCCCATCAGATGCCCCTTCACGAATGCTTCACATTGATACCTCATATGACCCCATTGGACCATTAGGGACTCCCCTAGCTCCAAAACGTCTATTTTCATACCCTTTGGCCACCGCGCATGCGCAGAATGCTAATATTTCAACCCCACACCCAGCCCATCAGATGCCCCTTCACGAATGCTTCACTTTGATACCTCACTCGACCCCATTCGACCATTAGTGGCTCCCCTAGCTCCAAAACGGCTATTTTCATACCCTTTGGCCACCGCGCATGCGCCAAATGCCGATATTTCAACCCCACACCCAGTCCAGCAGATGCCCCTTCACGAATGCTTCACTTTGATACCTCACTCGACCCCATTGGATCATTAATGGCTCCCCTAGCTCCAAAACGTCTATTATCATACCCTTTGGCCACCGCCCATGCGCAGAATGCCGATATGTCAACCCCACACCCAGCCCATCAGATGCCCCTTCACGAATGCTTCACTTTGATACCTCACTCGACCCCATTGGACAGTTAGTGGCTCCCCTAGCTCCAAAACGTCTATTATCATACCCTTTGGCCATCGCGCATGCGCAGAATGCCGATATTTCAATCCCACACCCAGCCCATCAGATGCCCCTTCACGAATGCTTCACTTTGATACCCCACTCGACCCAATCGGTCCACTAGGGACCCACCTAGGTCACAAAACGTCTATTTAGGTATTCCCCGTATACATTAACATTGGTAGTAGACATATACATGCTATTTTCAACCTTGGTTTGTATCATATGACTCGTAGCCTAATGGATAACGTGTCTGCCTCTTGATAAAACGACCCGGGTTCAATTCCCACTGGGACCCTTTCATTGTATTGTGAAATCGAGGGTTGCCCACTTGACATTCAACATGGGCAAATAGATGGCGATATTGTCGAGGACCCTGTACAGGCCATTGATGCTTCGGAACTATTTAAAAAAAAATGACGGCTTCTGATTGGACGAGAACTCTGTGACGGATTTGAAATACTCGCTTCTGATTGGACGAGAGCTCTGTGACGGATTTGAAATACTCGCTTCTGATTGGCTGAATGAGATCCTTGAGCTGGTGGCGCCCCCTATCGACCGTAATTTGAGGGTTCCCGATTGCGATTTAACATGGACCAACAGATGGCGAATTTTCCTGGTGCCCAAAAAAGTTAACTCCATTTACGCTTACACTACTACTGCTGGCGCTCTGAACACCAAATTTAATTGAAATCAATAAGATCCTACATAGCGACATATACGATTGGGGAGAATTGATAGGATATTAATTTATTAAGATTAACATGGACCTTTGTCCATGCGCTTCAAGTTCGAAAAATCTCTTTGAAACTATATGACAGCCTTCGATCAATTAAGTAAGTAATCGAAATGGCTTTCACGCTTAGCACGAACTCCATTAGTCCGCTGGTGGTTTTGGGCTTGGCAGCCATTTTCCATGGTTTTGCCTGATTTTCCCAGTGGGTTATCTCCCTTCCCTAGGCTAAGAGATAGGGATTTTCTTTAAAAGTCTTCTAGCCGACAATTTTGCACAGCAACTTCCATCCAATTTGATAAATTTTGATAGACATTGTGATTATCTTCAAACAGTTAGAATATTTATATGATTTTTTCAGGAATATGCTTCAAAACCAGAGCTATTCCCTATGATTTCTGGGTTATCAAATCGAGCATGGGTTAGTCCATTTAATAATGTCTACAGCTAAAAAAAATGCACACGAACAGATATTTTTTTCTTTGTTTTTCCTCATATTACACAATTATGAATGCAACAACATACATTATTCAAAAAGTTAATTACTTTGATTTACCAGCAGCGGACATCCTTAAGACATGA
Source organism: Hanleya hanleyi (assembly GCA_036873755.1). Taxonomy (NCBI): domain Eukaryota; kingdom Metazoa; phylum Mollusca; class Polyplacophora; order Lepidopleurida; family Hanleyidae; genus Hanleya; species Hanleya hanleyi. The sequence goes on along the minus strand of JAVTVY010017799.1, from coordinate 43,517 downwards.
ATCGAAATAAAAAAGACAAGTTTGTTTCGTGCAAGAGAGAAGAAGTCAGCAGTTTACCGTATTAGCAACAAGATATCTTTATGTTCTGTTCGCCGTTACGCTTTGATTGTGGCTGTTCTTGGAGCTGGAAAACGCATTGCTTTCAAACTACAGGCAGATGTGCTTCGGACGTCGAATGGAAGTTTTGGGTGTGGAGATGGACCATCCTGGTTCGATTGGGTCGTGTGAGGTGCCATATTAAAGCGCTCATGGGGGGAAATCAGACAGGACTGATGTGTCGTGGGAATTTCGTCAACCTGCGCATGCGCAGATAGAGAAAATTAGGGAAAGGGCATTTGAATGAAGGTTTTGGGGTGGACATGTACTATCCGTGGTCCGAATGGGTCATATCGGGTGTCATGATGAAGCACTCGTGGGGGAGTGTCCGACTGGATTGGTATGTGATGGAAACGTCGCCAGTCTGCGCATGCACAGACAGAGAATCGTGGGAAAAGCGTATTTGAATGAACGTTTTGAGTTAGAGATGGACCGTCCGTGGCTCGAATAGGTCGTAGTGAAAAAGGATATTTGAAAGGATGTTTTGGGGTAGAGATGGGCCATCCCTGGACAGAATGGGCCGTGTAGGATGTCATATTGAAGCTGCCGTGAGGTAGAGTCCGACTGGACTAGTGTGTAGTAGAGCTGTAATCAGTCTGCACATGCGCACTCGGGCAGTAGTAGAGAAGGGGCATTTGAATGAACGTTTTGGGACAGAGATGGACCATCGGTGGTCCGAACGGGGCTTGTGATTGGACGGTTGACACGCGTTGAAGCGTTAAGGTAGGCGTTGGCGGGCGTTAATGTATATAAATGCAAGCGCATGCCAAATACGTGCACAGTCGTCGTTCAACCACCAACACATACACGTTCTGAGTGCGAACGTGCGCTCACCAGACACTACGATATGATTCGACGCCAGAAGATTAGACATGGATATGAAGACACCGCGGCGCAAGAAGCCAATGCAGATACTGAAAGTATACCAGCTGATTATGCGAGTCCACCGACTGATACCGATGCAAACACTGCTGTGTGTCTATCTACTCATACGGATAGCTGGCTTGCTGATAGTCTGGCAACGTCTCAGGGAAGCCAGAGTGAGGAAGAACCCCTTTTCTGGGATCCTATTGTGACAGCCGCTATTAATACCCACTCTGCGGCGATCAAAGATGCCGGACAGGATATAATCTGCTACAGGCTGACATCCAAATGCGCCCATGCACAAGAAAAACAGCAATGACGATATATGAACAGTATAATCTGCTGCCGCTTGAAATAAAAGGTGACCCCAGGCACAGGTCCATCATGAAGGACAAGCGTCACCTGGAAGAGGATATGGGACTACCACCCATCGAGGCCCTGCAAAATGCTATCAAAATTCGCAAAGAGCTGTTCCAGTACATGTTTTCGTTACAGTCTGCTGGTCTGCCCGACGATGATTAGGGATATGTCTAACGGACAAGAGCGAACATGGCTGAAGGCTGACGCAACACTAAAAAGCGGCTTCTGATTGGACATGAGCAACCTAGAAGACATGTAACGGACAACATCGAATATGACAGATGCAACATCATATGGCGGCTTCTGATTGGACAAGAGCATGCTTGAATTATAAACATACCCAACGCGGCTTCACTAGCGTGGGTCTGATGTAACATTGGGGAGAATAAAACCATATGAAAACGTGCTGATTTGTTTTCTCTCATCTGTCCGCCTCAAGGCGTCAAGGCGTTGGGATAGGCGTTCAGGCGTTAAGATAGGCGTTAAGGCGTTGCGTGGTGAATCACCTCCCGTCGCATGTATTTATATGCATATAACCTTGAAGTCCCTGGGGCATAGTCAGCATCTCTGAAACTGCCCTTTCTATACTACTCCTCAGTGCGCATGTGCGTATCACCATTAGTCTGAATCTAACCAATAAGAGCTTCAATAGTATATCACTCACACTCCATTTGGATCACGGATGACCCATCTCTACCCCAAAACGTTCAATCAAATGCCCATTTTCTACTACTGGCCGACTGCTCATGCACAGATTGATGGCAGTTTTACTACACATTAGCCAAGTCGGAATCTACCCACGACAGCTTCAATATGACATCTGTACCCCAAAACGACCTTACAAATGCTATTTTTTCACTGCGCATGCGCAGATTGACGGCATTTCCACTACACACCAGTCCATTCGCCACGAGTACTTCAACGTGACCCCGGATACGACCCATTCGAACCACGGATGGTCCATCTCTGCCTCAAAACGTTCATTCAAATGCCTTTTTCCATTATTCTCTGTCTGCACATGCGCAGATTGATTTCATTTCCACCACACACCAGTGCATTCAGACTCTTCCCCACGAGTGCTTTAATACGAACCCTCACACAACCCAATCGGACCACGAGTCAGTACATAATAGGTATGTTATCTGCCCCCAAATACTACCAAAGATGCTTTTTTACTTCTACTTCCGTAACAAGTTGTCAAATTATTATGTAATTTACCTTGTTGGTGTTGTAAAGCATTTGTTGAAGTGGTTATTGCTATTTACTAGAAAGTGATGTTTGTATAAACTAGTCACATTATCGGAACTGCACATTGATCAACAGGATTAATTAATTAATTAATAAATCAACAGGATTCATTAATTAACATGATTAATGTGAATGTTTTTGACGAATATTGAATATGAGTAAATGGATTCAGTATCAGTCGTACATAAATCAATATTGTTCATCAATACCGAGATTAGATTTAATAAAATCAATATTTCTTGTCCGACCAGATCTGGATGTGACTAAATACCACAAAAACATTTGGATCATTTGTACCAATATATATTGACATTCTAGCCCTTTTGCCAGAAAATCGTTTTTCTCTCATTTGCGTCAACCAAACGACATTGGTGCCCGGCAGAAATGTTTGAACTCCACAAACAATGTTACAAGGACATATGTCAATACATTTTTAAATAATTTTGTGGTACTTTGTGGTCAGTCACATCGCCAGATCTATGAGCATATTTAGTTTACATATTCGGATCGTTGTATTGGTATTGTTGTCGTGATCCTGTATAGACGACATTTCATACATATGCACAACCCTGCACATGTATGCCCGTCATTACGGAAGCAAATTAAATGAATGAATTTAATAAATATTTGTTTTGAATGGGCATTTTACAACTGTGTACTGGTTATGGATTATGGTTTATTGTGCTGTCACAGACAGCATGTGCACGGCGGCCTAACGTTGGCCCAATATGTTGAGTTTCATCGGGCCAACGTCGGCATCCGTCGACGGCTTATCGACCTTTTGCACCGCGGCCCGACGATGGCGCTGACGTTGGCTTAAGAGTGACACCAGCGTTGGATCAGTAGCGGATCAACGTTGGCACAACGTGTATAAAATACAATTGCTTCGGCTCAAAGGTGACCCTCAATTGGCCCGACATTGATGGATGAGCATCAAAACCCATCCAATTCTGCTATACACTCCCCCTATGTAACATGCCGCTCGGTTGCACAGGGTGATGCATTTGGATGCTGTTGGCTGCTTCCAATATACATCAGTAGTATCAGTAATTAATTAGGATCTAGATTCAAGTAATTCAAACAGAAAGACAACTTTAAAAACAAATTGTTTAATGAAACTTACACAAGATACATGATCATTCTGAAAGTTATCGGTTATCAACCTTCTGTCATTGTACGCGTACCATTACCAATAGCCAACTACTACAAATGTAACCAGTATTCCATTGACATACATGCACTGTTACCACACTGTACGACAAATGAAGACCACAGATTACACTCCATTGCAAATTGTTCACAACTGGTTGTCCTCGACTACAATGTCCTTATTATATGGCAGGTGATTGTCAATCATTGTAATATTTAACATAATAATGTCCACACGTTGTGTTGACAAACAATTCAATTGTTCACCCCTGTCCACACTTTATGACTGTCATTGACTGACTATTTTTTACATTTCAAGCGATTCTTCAGTACTGTTATCACTATAATGTATGACCACTGAATATTCACTACTGCCCACACTGAATAATAACTGATTATCACCACTATCTTCACCATTGTCTATGCTGTATGACAACCGATCATCGAGTACTGCTTGTCCCTGTATGATAACTGATTATCCAGCATTGCCCACAATGTATGACCGATTGTCCAGCACGGTTATCACTGCCTGTCAACTGATTATCCAATATTGCCCTCATCATTGGCTCAGCACTCGTCACTCCATGACAATTGATTATCCACTGCTGCCCTCACCATTGTCCATATTGTATATGCTAATAACGGGGCCATTCCAAGAGATCCAAGATGTCCAGTTGGTCCAGTTGATCGAGGGCTTGTCTCCAGTGACGCACGGTTCCCGATGACAGTCGTTGACAGACTCATTCCAAGAGATCCGAGGTGTCAAGTTGGTCCAGTTGGTGCAGGGCCGTCTCCACTGACGCACGGTTCCCGATGACAGTTGTTGGCGGGCCCATTCCAAGAGATCCAAGATGTCCAGTTGGTCCAGATCCGTCTCCAGTGACGCACGGTTCCCGATGACTAAGGGCTGGGCATGGACGAGTGTATTGTTACTCTGGTAAAGTTACCGGAAATGGTTCGTCTACTCATGCCGTAACAAACAGCAGATGATTCATCCTGAAGGTCGAGGCTTGATCCTTAAAAATGGTATCGGCGTAGTGGGCCAGACTCGCGTTGTCGAGTAACCGCAACCGGAAATTCGACAGGTTCAGCACAGGACGATGGCGGTGAAAACAGTGACGGATTATGGGGCAATGGCGTTGATAGCATCCTGTTCTGATAATGGCGCCCATGCAGAGTGGTTCGTCAGTGTCGGTGGTGAAGTCGCCCTCTTCAGGTGGCATTGGGTTCCTGGAGAAAAGTGAGTACAGGCCTATTTATGCACCCGGCGACTCAGGGTTGTTACGTGTACATTTCGCACGAGCACTGCGAGTTCATGAACTCCTTTACCAGATTAGAGAGAACTACCTTTCTAAACTGGAGTTAAAAAAGATCGTGTTTGCTTAATAACTTTTGACATAACACAGGCGACTTATATATTACATTACATATTACATTATATGTTACATGTCTTAACAGTGGTTTTCCAATGAAAGTGTCTATTCTTATGCAAATTAGATAGACGACAATGTAGTAAGAACACCGTTTTCTTATATTTTTGCGCGCCTGGATTGCGCGGCATGACGTCATATCCATTTAGTTCACATCCGTTGACGCCACATGCGGGTCAAATTTAACTTCCGGTTACGTGACTTTCGGGTCGAAGGCCACCACGTGTGAAGAATATATTCAAAGAAATAAACAGCAAGAGTTATCTTCCCCTGCATACGACCCCAGTCAATGGGGTTCGCCAGCCTGAACTGACACCAGGTGGCTACGTGTACTAAGAGGTAAATGGCTTCACAAAGGCCACGTCATAATGTAACGAAGTTATAATTGTTCGTTTTATGATGCCACGTCTTCGTTATCTGATGAAGCACTAGCGCCGCCTAGTGTGCCTGGCGATCCCCATTCAATGTTATATGCATGATATACATGTCGGCGCTTGTCTGGGTATTTTCCGCGACGTCACATCTGATGGGTTAAGACATTCAGTCGATGGGGGTGCTCGATCAGCTTAGCCACCAAAACCTTGGCCGCATGAATATAATGGATGCTTGAGAAACACTCATTTATATTATTACATGGCTACGCAGTATCTTAAGTATGACCGCGAAGTTTTTATCATGACTGTTTCGTCATCAATTCGGGTGATCTAAGAATATAACTGAATTAATGATCTATAAACAGAACAGGGTTTTCGCAGCAAAATCTCTGAAAAAGGAGCATATTTACACCCCAGCATTCTTATTGTTATATAGTTTTTAAAAATGGGAAGTTGTTTATACCCTGGGGAGTCTCAATCTAAATGAAAGTAGTTAAAGTACTGTAAGTTGGGTTTATAATGATCAGTTGAAGATATTCTACAAAAAGAGATAAAATAGCCGCTATCGGCAACATTATCCCCTTCCGGATTTATTTGGGACACAGTTTCGGTGATCGTAAACCCTCAAGTAAAGTTTCCATCAAATTAAAGACCATTGCAAACAGTGTGGAAAAATATTTATTGTAATTTTTTACGATTTTATTACACAGAGTAAACTCCAAATAAAGCATGGTATTCTATGGTTGTCTGTTGCAATCATATTTAGGTCCAGTGACGTCACGCTGCCTTAATACATATATTTCAAACTGTGTATAAACTTTCCAATACTTGATTCAAGCTTAAGGTGTGTATACTTTGAGTTTCAACACAAACTCATTGTTCCAATGTGTATGTTTCACCAAAATCGGGGAAATTAAACGCAAGATTAAAATTGACTTGCCACTTATGAGTTACCATCTCCCCGATTTTGGTGAAACATGCGCACTGGAACAGTGAGTCTGTGTTGAAACTCAAAGTATATACAACTTAAGCTTGAATCAAGCATTGGAAAGTGCATACACAGTTTGAAATATATGTATTAAGGCAGTGTGACGTCACTGGACCTAAATATGATTGCAACAGACCACCATAGAATATCATGCTTTATTTGCAGTTTACTCTGTGTAATAAAATCATAAAAAATTACAATCAATATTTTTCCACACAGATCGCAATGGTCTTTCATTTGATGGAAACTTTACTTGAGGGTTTACGATCACTTTAAACGAATTATGGCACGTCCATGAATTTAAGACTGCTTGACTGGGTTATTTCTCGTCTGGAGGCCAGATTTGCCCAAAATCAGATACTGGTGCACTCTTCTTTAGAATGTTGACTCTGGAAGTGAAGGTGGGATCTTTGTATATTCGCGCTATTTTGCATTGTACTCCGCATCCGCGCATGTACTGCATCCGACGACGAGGTCGATTTTATGTCTGAAAATATAGCGGAAGATGTGCGCAGAACAGGACATGCGCGGATGCGCAGTACAATGCAAAATAGCGCGAATTTACATGCGTGAAAATTCCTGCTTCACTTCCGGACTCCACAGTCGAAAGAAGAGTGCACCAGTTTCTGATTTTGCTGTCTTCTGTGATGAAAATATGACAAATCTGGCCTCCAAACGAGAAATAACCCAGTCAAGCAGATAAGTAATCAATTTTAAACGGTAATTACGGGTCAGTCGATTTGAAAAAAAAAGAAATAAATAAATGAAAAAATGTGCATGAACACGTTGATCATACAAGAGGTGCAATTTTCGTCGCTTCTCTCTCAAATTCATGGACGTGCCATAATTCTTTTAAAATCACCGAAACTGTGCCCCAAATAAATCCGGAAGGGGATAATGTTGCTCATAGCGGTTATTTGATCTCTTTTTGCACCATATCTTCAACGGATGATATGTGTGATATACTAACCTGAAGCATGATACAAAAGAATTGATTGAATGATTTCCAGTGTGTGAAAGAAGTTCACGAACAGTGGGAATGAGACACAGTGGCTTGGGTAGCATAGGGTGTCTTCGTCGATGTTGCTGTTGTTGTGATTACCAGTATGTATATATTTTTTCAAGAATATAATTATTTCCCATGTTTTCATACACCACAATGACAGTCTCTGACTTCAAAGAGTTTGTCCTCCAGCTTCTTCTCTACATAAACTGGGCCTTTGTCTAATTATACCGAGATCCCACGAAGGTAGCGTATTGCCCCAAAAGGCCGTCCGTTCATTGGTTGATATTTTAAACGGACAGTTCCAGTAATAACTGTACAGCCCTAATCTGCTTACAGGTCCTGGTACGGAGATAGGAAGGGAGGGAGGGAATTTGGCTTAATGTCACACTCAAGTTTGTTTCACTCATATGGTGACAATCAGTTTGGTTGGTGGAGGAAGCCGGTGGTACGGAGATAGGAGTATACAGAACTGCATTATGGAGGATGGTTCATTCACGTGGTCAGCTCGACCGATAAGAATTCCCCACACTGACCATGTAAATAGTTCGTATGCCCCTAGCTCCGGTGTAGCCTTGTTCTATAGTACGTGAGAATAACGCTACGGCTGCAAACCAATCAACCGGACGAGGGGTAAAGCTGTCCACATCGCCGAACGCCGATTTCGCGCCACAACATCGCGCGCCAAACATTACACGCACTGCGGTGATGGGGACAGCTTTACCCCCTCGTCCGAGTTTAGACTTCTTGCAAAGCTAAAAATGGACAGTCACTCATAAACAAGGTGTTTGATGGAAGGTAAGTGGACATAGAATAGAATTATTTTATCGGTTATGGTCAATTGGTTCGTCAAATACTGCACGTACGGCACTTTCCCAACAACTCCATCTGGTGATTGGTTTGCAGCCGTAGCGTTGTTCTCACGCAGTATAGAACAAGGCTACACCGAAGCTAGTATGCCCCCTCAAACAAACATCATAACTGATAATATGGCGCTACGATCGACTCGCCGTCGTCATCGGGGCGATTGGTGCCGGTGACATTGTTTTGTTTGGACTGGACCCGGAAATACATTTCCGCGACACTTCGATGATTATGTGAAGAGAACCAGCTGTTTCCGAAGTCTATATAATGAAGCATCGATCTGCCAAAAAAGGACGTTCAAATCCTGTACACAGCATTTTGACACGCTTTTCCTGACAATAAAATAAAGTTCCCCCATGCGGCTAGTAATTCATGTAACGTGACGTTAAATAAAGGTATTACCTATATATAACAAGCAGCCAGAGAATGCTAGGTCCCCCGACGAAATGGCAGCAATATTTTTTAGCATTGTTGGTCTCAGGGGATATACATGAGGGAGGCAACTGCTGCTTCATAGGCGTTGGATGTGGAAGGGTCTTTCTGCCTTCCCAAGTTTTAAGATCAACTCAGAACGATTGACTGAAAGTTGATTGCTTCTGTGATATAGTTTCCATGCAGTGAAGCACCGAGAAGCATCCCCAAATGACATCTCAAGGCATTATCTGCAAACCAAATTTGACGAGAAGCTGAAGGCATCAACCTGTTGCCCGGAAACCAAATTTTAAATTTGCCACCAGTTGTCGCCACCTGTAGGTGCAAGTGAGCGAAATGCAATCCCAAGCATCATCTCATGGCGTGGTAGCCTACATGTATTAGCCTATAGTATCTTCTACAGGGGGCCAATGATCGGCTGATGCAGCAACAACAGCATTTTCCCAGTTAGACGGCAAATTTTGAAATCAAAAACGAGGCCGCGCTATGTCATCAGTCAACTGAGACAGTCGCGTGGTTGTGTATGAAGATTGGGGTTGGTCTTATCTAATAGTGATCCAATGAAAATGCTCGTATTAGTTTAAAATGGCGGGGTCGAATGACCAATCACTGAACGGGAGACAGCTGGAACAGTACGTTGACACTGTCTGTTAATACAGGGGCGTCGGAAGCAAATTCACAGTGGTACGGCCACTATCATTGCACTTTAGGTGAGGATCCAGGGGCCGCCCAGGCCCCAGATCGCCGAAGAAGCGTTCTGAGCGATTTCTGGCGTCAATCAAAATCACTCTGCATTGAAGTGTATTTTTAGTTCTTTCCTAACCCTTTTACCATGAAAACGCAATCGATGGTTTTCTGCGATGCTCAATTACAAAAAAATGTGTATAGTATAGTACTTTATCCTAGGCACATCGTGTAGAAGTAACCGAGATGATGCACCGATAATGTATACCAAATTTTACATTGAGCATTTGAACAGTGTCAGAGATAGAGATCATTAATGATTTTACATAAATTAAAGATGGTTGCCCATCCTTCCCGTCACTCAGAGGAACTAATGTGGTTATTCATTAATGCAAGTCTCTTCATACATCGATGCTGTAAATCAAGTTTCGTATAGAACATTTGAATGGTATCAGAGATAAACATCATTAAAGATTTTGAATAAATTAAAGATGGCCGCCAAGATTTCCGCCCAATCAGAGAAACCAGATCTGTCATTCATCGTAAGTCTCGTGATGCATCAATGATGTATACCAAATTTTACACTGAGCACTCCAGCGGAATCAGATATAGAGATCATTAATGATTTTGCCTAAATTAAAGATGGCCACCAAGGTTTTCAGTCAATCAGGTCCCGATTCAAAGTATCTGGATGTATCGATGATACATGTATATACCAACCTTCATATAAAATGGTAACCGAGATATGTAGGCTATCATTATCGATTTCGCATGAATTGAAGATGGCCTCCAGGGTTCCCAGCTAATCAGAAAAGCCTGTTTGGTAATTCGTTGAAAGTTGCTTGATGTATCGATGATGTATATCAAATTTCGTATTGAACAGTTGAATGGTTTCCGAGATATGGATCATTATCCATTTTGCATGAAATTAAAGATGGCTGCTAAGGTTTCCACCCAATCAGGTCCCAATTCTATAGGCTTCTGGTCCTTGACTAGGTAAATAAGCACACCAAATTTGGAATTGATCAGCGGAATAGTTTTCCGGCTATCTCGCTCACGAACGGACGTACGGACAGACGGACGTACAAGATGATGACAATACCCCATGGCCAAAATTGGCCGAGGGGTAAAAACATGGGTCTGTGCCTTATAAATTTTAAGCCTTTTGGGGTTGCAACTCATTCATAGAAAGCTCCCTGTACATGAACAACTGCACTGACAACTGCATGCCATCATCTGTCATTCTGAAGACCGGCAAGGTTGAATTCAGGAAATTGATCATATGCACAGTGTGCACCCAAACATTAGGAACACAGTTGTAATTAATATAGTAATATACATGTGTGGACACAAATGATTCGTGCAGAAGCTTCAGGGTAAATGATATGATGTGTAATACAATTATTTGTTAGCAAAATTGAAGGAAATGTTGTCCTTCGTTTAAGATGACACGAAATTCAAAACTTCAGTACTGCGGGGATTTCCCCGCCAGTTATTTCACATTATACTTCTGAAATAAAATATGGTTCATGCAAAAGCTTTAGGGTAAATCATATGATGTGGAATAGAATGATTTCATATAGCAAAATTGAAGGCCCATTTTGACTGGAACGGACAAGAAGAAGAGAAACTCAGTGGTGCCACCTTCAGGCAGATGTTGCTGAAATGCAATACGGACTGGCGTCCTGTTGCAAGGAATGCGTATTCCGAATTTCGGAATAATCCAACACAGCATTAGGAAGTTATCGCTTCGAACAGATGTACACGGGAAAAAAATCTATTTTGACCCAGTGGCGCCACCTTCAGGCCGATGTTGCTGAAATGCAAAACGTACTGGCCTCTTGTCGCAAGGAATGCGAATGCTGAATTTCGGAAGAATCCAACAAAGCGTTAGGAAGTTATCGCTTCGAACAGACATGCACGGACGTACACGAACATCCACGGATGCAAAGAAGCAAGGACTAGTGGCGCCACCTTCAGGCAGATGTTGCTGAAATGCAATACGGACTGGCCTCTTGTCGCAAGGAATGCGAATGCTGAATTTCGGAAGAATCCAACAAAGCGTTAGGAAGTTATCGCTTCGAACAGACATGCACCGACGTACACGAACATCCACGGACACAAAGAAGTAAGAACCAGTGGCGCCACCTTCAGGCAGATGTTGCTGAGATGTAATACAGACTGGCATCTTGTCGCAAGGTATGCATATTCCGAATTTCGGAAGAATCCAACAAAGCGTTAGGAAGTTATCACTTCGAACAGACGTACACGGACATTCACGGATACGAAGAAGCAAGAACTAGTGGCGCCACCTTCAAGCAGATGTTGCTGAAATGCAATACGGACTGGTGTCTTGTCGCAAGGAATGCGTATGCCGAATTTCGGAAGAATCCAACTAAGCGTTAGAAAGTTATCGCTTCGAACAGACATGCACGGACGTACACGGACATCCACATACGCAAAGAAGCAAGAACTAGTGGCGCCACCTTCAGGCAGATGTTGCTGAAATGCAATACGGACTGGCGTCTTGCCGCAAGGAATGCATATTCCGAATTTCGAAAGAATCCAACAAAGCGTTAGGAAGTTATCGCTTCGAACAGACATGGACGGACATCCACGGACACAAAGAAGCAAGAACCATTTTAAAGTCCCCGGCCGCAAAATTAATCCCAATTAATTGTTCGCTCTCCTGGATCGTCACAATATAGATCTACTGAACAAGGGGTGTGGCTATGTGTGAGGATTTGTGTGTGTGTAATAATAACAAGCGGTTATTTGGGTTAGCTTTTCGCTGTATTTACTTCACGTTATTATTGTACTTTAAAGATAAAATCAAGATGGAGAAAAAAGGGAAAAATAAAATGATTTTTATATGACTTGGGGATTCGAACCTAAAAGTTGGTCTTTCGTTAATCTGTAGTCCGGTACTATATTCATTCTACCATGCAGCTGTTATACTTTTTAGCTGAAGAATCATGTGGCGAATGACGGAGAACTACACTCTTACAGAGCAGTCCAAGCGCGTGACATATTTCAATATTATGAAAATATGACACCTTTAACCAAAGCGATATTTCAGTATCATTTGGGATCAAACCCACCGAATTTGAATATCTTTCACTCGTTTTGGTTAAAGGTGTCATATTGTACCTGTAGTAACTTCAGCTACCTAGATATCAGCCAGTATAGGAGACAGGCCTACCTGCAGGTTAAAACTGTGAGAGAAGCAGTCTATCACGTCTTGTCAGTCAAGGTCCAGTATCTTCTCTGGCTTCTCCTGCAAGCCCGCGAGTTACTCTCATTGGTTAGAGGGCAATCAGCGCCCTCTACCAAAGGGAGAGAAAACCTATTCTTACTACACTCTTCCCCCTTTTCTTTTTTGAGGAAGGGCGTACCAGCGACTGCAGTCTAAAACTCCAGCAAAGTATTCGCAAGGATAAAAAACATACCATAAAAGTACGGAACTGTACCTAAAGCTTCCTCTACTTTGAACTGGGCTAAAAACCGGACATTACCTAATAACAAACTACGTAATATTAGTCCGACAATAAAATACCCAACCCCAGATCATGGAAGCTGATCTCTAACCCCAACCCCCAGGTCGATTTTTCAACAGACCTCTAATTTCCCAAAGAAGACCCAAAGGAGCTGGAGTGAACTGGCCCACTTTAAGTACCAGTCCGACTCACTATGGAATCTACCTTTTCCCCCAACCTCCCCTTCCCCTCATAAATTAAGGGCTCACTCAATTTTATAATGTCAGCCCCTCTTAAACTGAGAGACTAGCTACACTATACAGCCTGTCAAGAAACAGACCGACTAATGAAATAATTGCCAGACTCTCCTACATTGAGGGACTGACTATATCAGACAGTCTATAAAGTTTTGACTAACTGACTATATCAGACAGTCTATCAAGTTTTGACTAACGACAATAGCGACAATAACTTTTAGACTGTCAGCACTCGATGAGAGCTTGCTCAGTTTGAAAACCTATCAGTCCCTATTAAATTGAAAGACTGGCTATAATCAGGCGGACCAAGAAATAACTGCCAGACTCCCCTAACTAGAGGGACTGGCTATATCAGATATCCCATCAAGAATAGTCTGACTTAGGCAATAACTGCAAGACACTCAGTCTCTCAGTAGTCGAGTGACTGGCTAACGAACATAGTCTGACTAATACAGTAACTGCCTGTCAGTCCTCCACACATTGTGGGACTACTCATATAGCTCAAGGCTTCAGGAAACCAATATCCTCTGTATTCATCAACAGAGACACACACATGAAGAATCAACGCATGTGAAACACCCGTGCACAAGGTGCCGCTAACACGTCAACTCAACATGTGGATGAATCTGCAGGACCAGAAGGAATATCGGAATCTATTGAACAGAAGTGCACTGCGTTGCTGATGTTACCGCATTGCCAATGATCAATTAGCCAGGGTCTGAATAAACATATCCAAAATGATCCCCGAATTTGATCAGACATAATGCTCCACAGTGAGCATTCAACCAAACAAGGTCAAGGCTTGTCCGATGTCTGACTTTTATTTCAGACCCTGATTCAATAAATTTAAACCGGGATGACAAACACCGGTGCATAACTCACTGGGGCTTCCATAGAGAAGACACAAGCAGAGTTGTGGCCACAAACTCCTTTGGCCCTGTGTCTCCAACATGGATTGCCCCGTCATTCTCTCCCCTTGTTAAATCATCCATCACAATTCGCACACACCTCGGCAAAAACTCATTTAGCATCCAAGTAACTTCCATTTAACCAATGCCGAATGATGTGGCCAACCGTGAGGGTTGTTAACCCACAGATAAATTACCCAACCCGCCATTCCACAACCCCATCCACTACACTTTCACTCAAACCATTCTCCTAACCCCCTAAAAGTTAAACATATCTCCACTGCAACACACATTGCACATTTTTCCAACACATATCACGTCCTCCCAACACACCGTTCTCAAATAGGTACACACACCACACTCTGCAGAACACTCAATCTGCCAAAAATAATCATTTTAAAACATAGGCCCACACATCACAAATCCACCAACACACCATTATCCAACACAGCACATCATTATCCAACATCCACACATATCACAGATTTCTTGTCAGACATTTTATCTTTTTTTTTTATCTTTCCCCCAACAACCAAAAAACAACCTACACCACATCAAACCAAAATGCCACATCACCTACATCAAAATACAAAGACATCAACATCAAAATCAACTCAAACCAGTGTGCTACACGGCACCGCATGCCAATGCCCACTGTCAATCTGCATTGCCCCCTAACATTACCAATGCTGAAAGAGAACTAAACTGAAGCACTGTCCAAACCGGTCATCATGCATCAACATTTTACTGCAGGAACCCACATGTTCCCAATAACCAGGGCCTTCTTCCTAAAGTCAACGACACAGCCGTAAGCGGACAGAAAGTCCGAGCCCAGTAACAAATCCTGAACCACCGGGGCTACAACCATGTCTCCAAAGCAGTTAAACCCTGCAACAGAAAGGGGAACCTGTCGAACCAACATTCCCATACTGGCCGTACCCTGAAATGCACCAGTTAGCTTAATGGGAGTGGATGACAGTCCCGTAAGCCCTAACCTTCCAAATAATTCCGGACTCATCACTGTTACCTGAGAAGCAGTATCCACTTTTGCACTCACTGGAACGGACCCGACCCTGACCGGAACTACCATTGCCCCCTTCCGAGCCCCAGACACGGTAACGCCTCGAACGGCAGCAGTCGACCCGGCACAATCTGACAAGGCAGGTCCTCCTGTGGTAACCAACCCGTCAAGATTAGTGCGAACGGGGCAACTTCCACTTATGTGCCCTAATCGGCGACAAAGATGGCATCGTACTTGGGGACATCGGAAGCTCTTATGCCCATTTTTCCCACACGAGTAACAGGTAACTCTGTTAATGGGGGCTTCACTGGCTACCGGTAGCTCGGGAGAATTAACAAGTCTCAATGGAGACTCACCCCGACCCTCCCGTAAAAAATCCCCTCCCACAGGCTCGAGTTCTGTGGAAACTAGACGGACCTCTGCTACATTCAAAGCTTGATGATTATACAGTGAGGCGTTGACACATGTCAACGCATCCTGAATAGTTCTGGGGTCTTTCTCCATGGCAAACAAAACTATAGCCTGTGGTTCATGACAACCTTTGAAAAATTGCTCCACAGCTATCGATTCGACTAACTCACGTGGAGCCCCCGGATACCCCTTCACAGCTAACTCAACACACCTATAAGCAAAATCAGCCAAAGTGTCATCGGCCCCCCGCTCCTCCAACTGCAACCGATGTCGGATTGCTTGAGGAGGCTCGAGATCACCATACCGTTTGTCTAAGGCTTCAAGAAGCTCATCAAAAGAATTACAAACTGCTTTCGGTAAGAAAGAGTAATACTCGATGGCCTTGCCATGCATGCACTCAGTCAAACGCTTTAGAGATTTTGCCTTGCTCCACTTCCGATCTTGAGCTTCTAATTCAAATTTAATTTTAAACGGCGACCAACCTTTGGCATCGCCGGAAAAAACTAATGTTTTCGGAAGTGAACGGCTGCTACTACGTGTAAAAGGTGATGCCGAGGGGCTACGGCCACGTGATGTTAAAGGGCTACGGCTACGCCAGCGTACTGTTCGAGGACCACGGAGAAGTCGACGTGATCTCAAACTCGCTTTATGTTGCCGGATAGGCTGCGAAAAATTTGACCCTATTAACTCATCTCCCTTGTCCTGACCAGGAGCAATGCCAGAATGATCAATGGATGGAGAGGAATGGCTACCTTTGTGCTCCTCCCCAACCGTACTATGTGAAGGGACGAAAGTGTCAGAGATGGGCACAGAAAGGTGCTCCACCCTCTGAGGAGGCCCCGACCCCTCACAAGCATTCACCACCCCTGCATCCATATAATGTGCATGCTGGGTACCCTCACCAGAATTACATTCCCCACCCCCAAACCCCGACATTTGCGCAACATTGACCACAGACAAATTTTCCTGCTCAACGTTACCCATGGACAGCCCAACAGCACCATCACCAGTCTGCACTGAACTAGCATCAGCCCCCACCCCTCTAACCATTGGAGTAGACGTCTGGCCACGCATCATGGTCACCAGCATTCCAACCTGGTCCCCCATGTTGGTAAACCCTGCGCCTAATTTATCATTCATCCCTGTCAATTCCGTTCCCACCCAGCTCTCCAATTTACGAACATTCTGAACACATTCTCTCACGCACTCAGAGATCCCCTCCTGGTTAGATACCAGCTGACCGATTTTGGTAACACATTCTTTCTGGTTAGTTGCCAGCTGATCGATTCTGTTAGCACATTCTCGCAAGCTCTGAGAGAGACTCTCAACAACAGATTCCCTTTCCCCCCTTAAATTTTGAATGTGATTTTCCATCTCAGTTCGTAATTCGCCTACATGTTTTTCAATTAAATCTGAAACATACTCAGGGCAAATGGAAACATCTACCCCACTAATAAGAGAATTCTCCATCAAAGGATTCTTCTGGAATTGCTCAATATTATGTGCCATTGATACGTGTACTGGTACCAGTTCTGTCATGGTGTGAATTGTGGGACTCCACAAAAATGCAAATGAAAATATTCAATAAACTGCAATACTCACTTCCAAAATGGCTGCCATGAAATAAATTTACCTGCCTTACTTGATTTGTCAAAATAATATTAACCAGACTCGCCTCCAATGGTACAAATCTAGCTACAATAAATTCCAACCAAGCTGCAGGAAAAATAAAATGCGCAGCTCAAAATTTACCGGTCAACCAACTTGACAGCAATGGCTGTGAAGCACAATAAATTCTGTTTTCTGTATAAAACAGAACTAAGTGGTTGTGTCAACTACTCACACTCAGTGAATTTCCACTCCAGAAACTCACTGGAAAATATGAAGCACTTATGAGCTGAACGCACACACGTTACCGCAGTCAATGCGCTCTAGTGTGCTTATTCAACTCAAATCCATCAGGAAAAATGAAAAAGAACAAGACCCTTCAAAACAAGTGCATCACACGTTACCGCAGTCAACGCGTTGTTGCAACTTCCCTGTTCAGTCCAAAACTAGATACAAACCAAGCCAAATAAGATACAAAATAATCGCTGTCGCTAGTGGCCCAGTTAATGCGTAATAGCTCAATAGTACGGGTGTTGATTATTGAACAATCATCAAATGGTGCCAATCAATACCAAATGAGACGGAGTTATCAACAATCAAAGTCTATTTCCCCAAATAAATAGGATCAAAACTCGCAGAGTTGGCATTTTGCAATCACCCACTAAATTATGGTTGCCTATTTAATAAATGACCTTCAAATCCCAAAATCAACTGCTGTTGCTCAACAATACCCAATACTCTAATCGGGTGCAATGTCGATGCTACACCAATTGTTTTTATTTTTTATTTTTTTTTTTTTTTTTTCAACTAAATGTAAGAGTTTGTGTTTTACTAAACACCAATCACTCAACTGATGAATCCACGTACATCACAAGGTCATGCAGTACATGACCCTGTACCCCAAACTCAATCACCGAACCGAAAGGAAATGACTAATCTGACCGCGTTCAGTCACTAAAACTTCATCCCATGCTCCAAATCTTCTCCAAAAAACCCCAACATTACCAACCCAACCACCGAGCACATAACAAATATAATTATCATGGGACAGGACTATGAACAAAACACAAAAATACACATATGGACACACAAACAGTACCGGTACACATACATGACAACACAAACATTAACATATAAACCATTCAAATATTGCACCTTCAAAACCTTTATCCCAACTTCTACTCCTAATTTTCCCTACCAAATACTATCTCAGAAAAAGAAAAAAAATATACTTCAAAATAAACCAAATCACACAAAATTCTAGCTAAATCTAAGGTGCAATATTGGAGGCAACCAGCAGGCAAGTCTGCCCGCTACACTGGCCGTCTAACCAACCTAAACAATTACAATCCTATTCCTTTTTATTCCCGAATGTAACCCTTCAAGTTACTGTCATTGTTGTTGTTGTTCCAAATAACAACAACAACGTGTCAGTAAACTCGCAAAATTTTCAAAAGGAACGCGAACTCAAACCAAATTGTAAACTGGGGTAGTTCAAAATAACCCCGCTTCACTCGCGATAAATTATGTCAAGACAAATAGGCCTATGGCAAAGAAAGCCGATCTGACGAAAGAGAAGACTATCAAGGGTTCAATTTTCGTCACAACACACACAGACTGTTTTTGGCTCAATTCACGGAACAATCATTGTCAAACCACTCCATATATTGCACAGAGCTTCAGAACTATTGCTGTATAATCTCTAGTTCACAACCAATGAAAGCCAAATCAATTTCATTTGGAAAATCCGCCATCGCGAAAAAACGTGACCATGGCGACGAGAGAAAAAAAAATATTCCAGAACTTCGCTGGAAGCTCAAATTTTCACAAAACCCCTTCTATAAAGTAACACACTTTCAGTTTATATCGACCCAATCGTAAATGAAAGCCAACAAGTTTGTCAGGACTCGGAAATGAAGATTTTCACACCCCAATTTTCAAAAATCCAAAGATGGCCGCCGGACTTGGCACTGCACTCAGTTCACTATCGAGCGAAAAATTGTCGAAAAATAATCACAATTCTACGCTTGATATTTTAACTTCTGATCACCAATTGTAGTAACTTCAGCTACCTAGATATCAGCCAGTATAGGAGACAGGCCTACCTGCAGGTTAAAACTGTGAGAGAAGCAGTCTATCACGTCTTGTCAGTCAAGGTCCAGTATCTTCTCTGGCTTCTCCTGCAAGCCCGCGAGTTACTCTCATTGGTTAGAGGGCAATCAGCGCCCTCTACCAAAGGGAGAGAAAACCTATTCTTACTACATACCTATGAAGGAAATTTCATCTAAGAATATCACAAAAATGCAAAAACAAACAAATGCCTATTTTCTAATACCCATAATATTTTTTTGACTCATCTCTTCTCCTTGGAAATTCATAATACGAAAATTCAGCATCTTCTCTCTCAAGCTAATAGCTTTTCAAGTAAACACGAGGAAATTATATTTTCGGTTTATAAACGCAACACACAGAGGAAAAAATAACGTCCAAACTGAACACCTCCTTTCATCCTGTGTCCTCGCCTCAAGTAATCAGCTATATGAAAGTGCGCATTGGTTACACTATACATCAATAGTTCCCACAGTGGACGTTTTCAGCAATATTACGATAGCAATGGACTGCTTTAGACAAGCCTCAAAGAGCTGAAATTCTTCTTCTGACGTCAATATGTGAAATACTAACTAGTGGTAAGTTGCAAGAGAATAATTTAGTAGCCCTTTGCAGACAGTAGGTTATTTTCACTTCAAGCATTGAAGCTGAACAATCAGACTGCTGGAAATGTGCCATGATTACATTCTACACCACAGTTTGGATAATGAAAAAATTGCAGAATAGGGCTAGAAGATAAACGGGAAGTACTAGATCTGGGAATTATTTGTTTACGGGGTCAAAATTGATAGTATTCAAGTGTCCAATTTCAGGATTTATTGAAGATAACAAACTTCACTTTGAACTACCGAATGATTACCGAAGCTATCTGTTCATAATTTCTCAATATAAAAATAGGTATTGTCTGTACATGCTGTCGATTAATTCCTTTAATCTAATTGCGAATCATCATTTCATTGAAGCAGCATAGATTTTCACAAGTGAAACAATGATAAAATAACGCGATAGTTTACAATTGTAACAAAAAACTGTTGTATTAAAATGTGGTTTATTAAAACCATTAATGTCAGGACGCTAATTATCCGTGTAGCGGTGTCTATGTTTCGCATCTTCACACATCTGCGCGAACCCAGTAAAATTGAATCTCGAAAGAGATTTGCTTGGGTCTGTTTGCTCCGGTATATGCCTACAGAAGGCGCTAACCTCATTTTCCTGAGAGTTATTTTCCATCTAAATGTGGATAGCCAATGTATTGCGATTGCCGAGCAGTATAACTGTTTTGTGTCAGCCGATATCACCTTTGCCGATATCAAAGATATTTTCTCATTCCGTGAACTCGATGCTCGATGTATACCGATTTAAGATTGTTATTTTCTTTGAGATGAAATCAGGAAATTCCCTTGGCAAGCTAGTATGTCGAACTGGGGTGCTATTTTGGGGTTTATTTTGGGTCGGTTTTGTTGTTGCCTATCCCACAACTAGCTTTGATTAGAGAGAGGTTGTAAACTGTAGGTTTTGGTTCTGGTAGGGTACCGAGTTTAGCTGTATGCGGGTAATTAATTTTCTCTGCTATCATATCATGGCATTGCAAGGATAAGTGTGTACCGTGAAGTCATGTTTCATTTGGGTTATCTCTTGGTCAATTTGGTCGCAGATGCTCTCGGCTGTTCTGGTTAGATGGGTTAGGGTGGAGATACCTGGAGTTTTTTTGGTCGAGTAGTTCGGCTTGAAGCGAATACATATATGTACAAGCTCACTGGACTATGACCGGGTCTGATCAACAAGAATGGAGCTTACTTGATCTGATTTTTTCCCATATGCATATGTCAGGGTCAGTAATACCAGCTGAAGCGTTACTGGTCAAATTTGTTTCGTTTTGAGTGTCGGTAAACTGATCATGTTTTGAATATTGGGATAGAAATCCGTGTGGTGATTTTAAATATAACGCGGTCAGAGTCAAGAGTCAGTGTCGAAGCATATGAGGTCGTATGACTTTCTTCCAGTGAACCGAAATCTTTTTCCACCACCCTTGTTATGTTGCGTTTAATCAAATTCTATGCGAGCGAAAATGCTCACAACAATACTTACAGCTTGATGCGCCGATGGTCCAACCGATGTGCGCGATCTTGTCCATAGTATCAAGGATAATAAGATCGCCACCTTCAGCTTGGCACACCTGTCTGGCCTCGCTGGGACTACGTTTGTTGAGATGATGCAGTTTGTAACAGACGTCAAGGGCTCGGTTGTATATGTATCCTTGCACTGATGGACAAAAATCTGGAAGAAGATATATGCCTTATTGTCCTCGAGAACGAAATTATTATTGGTTCATTCATCGATCGAAACAGGATGTCGCTTTACTAGCATATTATACTACATTGATCTCCGATTCATAGATTGGGTATCTATTGATTTGAATCGGACAACTACACTTTAATCGGACACACGTTTGTAATACGGTTATGAACGAGCGACATTTCTGTTTCATCCAGTGACAACAGAACTTGGCAAGAGAGAACCGAACCATTGGCTGCCTGACGTAAACAGTTTGGAATGGTTATTCGTTCGAATTCTTGAACGGCTTTAGACAACAGTAGCAGTTATCGACGCCCAACTGTTAATCCGATAGTTGTGTTAAAGGAAAATCACATTTAGATAAAATAGGACGCATATATTGTTTTGCTAGTGATGATGGCACTTTCACGTCGCAATTGCATTTCAGCCAGATGAAGTTATCCTGGGTAATGCCATTATAATGAAACGGCGTTCCATTACATCTCTTGTTATCGTGTGTACCTATCTAAAGATACGACATGTGCTTATGTCACATAGACTGTATCATTTTTCTGTTTTAAATGAATTGACAGAAATGATTGGTATTCTGATGGTCCATACTCACAATATTACTTAAATCGAAAGATTTAATAATTCCGTATGGAGTGATTTGTTCTTTCTTTAGAACAGACGTCATTCTGGTTATAAAAAAATATTTGCGGTTTTCAGTTGGGGCAGTTTCATCTATCTATCTATGTTAATATCACATTTTCACTCCACGATTAATTGAAAGAAGAGGCTTTTATTATTTCGTAGATTACAAGTATGTAGATATTTCATATCAGCGGTGACTCCAGGCATAAATAGCGGGTTTTCATATGATTTGGACATTGTCCAATATATCAATACGGTTTCTCGATAATCGAGTAATAGCGATGTATTTCCTGACTCGAAATCGAAAGCTCCAGTCCCGAAAGACGCGAAACGAGACAAAGGTTAGGCATGGGCAATGTTTTAACATTAGCAATACCGTAGAAATCGGAAAATAGGTATCATAGGTTTCATTTTCAAAATACTGAGAAAATCCAAACAAATTGTATGATTTTATGGTATCGTTAAATAGGCATTTGCAAAAAGAAGGCATCGCCTGTAAAATTCCATGAACAAAATAATACAGTAAACATACGGCATCGATAATCCGTCTCGATTGGTTGGAATGTGTACAAGAAAAGAAGACGATGTGTGAATCATGTTATAATCTCCAATAGTATAATCGATTCGTTCTTAGCAACAATTCGGGATCAATTTTCGCCTGCGAATCGTAGAAAGATATCAATGATATGGGTCACCTCCAATATATGGATACGGTTTATCGATAGTCGAGTAATATACCGATATATTTCTCGTCTCAAGATGGAACTCCAAACAGCTTTGAAGATGTTAATGTCTCACTAAATAGGCATTTGCAAACAGCGGGCATCGTCTGTAAAAGCCCGCGAAGAAAATAAAACACCAAACATACGGCATCGTTAATCCGTCTCGACTGATTGGACGTCATGAACCTGGTATAAAATTTCCACGCGTCGACAAGAAAACCGTGTAAGAAAAGAGTATTATTTGAGAATTAAATTATAAACTTCAGTCGTATAATCGTTCGGGATAAATTTTCGCGTGGTAATTATACAGGAAGGTAACTGTACTGATGGATGAGCAAGACCATAAATACAATCTATACAGTAAACAGAAGAACAGAATTACGTTATTATCTCCTACTGATCATATAATCATATAACTGATAACGGTCACTTTCACAAATCTGTTAGAATTGCTGCATATGAAACGTGTTTTTGTTATCGAACAGAACACAAGAGTGCACTCATCCAACACATTGATGAGGTAAATTTAGCTATTCCAAATAAGCCACACATACATAACATTAGCCCGGACTCACGCTCGTTATTATCAAAATGCGGGTATATTCTGCAGAAATACTATTCTCATTCTGTTTCGGATTGTTATTTTAACACATATTGTATAAACTAGCGATTAACCCTCGTCATAGAACAGCAACGCAGCTCATAACACGTTATTTCTCATTCGCAGATCTTCTCGGAATTTTACTGATATTATCATTGAACCATAGCTGTAATCAGAGACTGGGCTACAACGAATATTATGTAAGTGTGGCTTATTTGGAAAAGCTATGGGACGACTTGCGGTAAGATGAATTTCTGTCCTATAGGTGCTGCATTAAGAAACATAATTTTCAATTCAGTAGTAAAACTGCCAACGTTGAAAATTACAAAGTAAAACAGTAGTCAGTTATAATTATACAGGACAAAATGCGACCCAATGTTATGCAAAATGTGCACGTTAATAGGTATAAAAATTGACAAATGTGTTTTTTTCTCTCACTTTTTTTTGGTGAATTCTCATAACATTTTTCATACTTCCCGAAAATACGTCATAAACCAAATTCATTCTGAACATAATATCGTTATAATATAACAGTGTTCCCTTGGTGTTCATTTCAACTTGGTTCAAGAAATAAACAGTTCGTTGTTATTTGCAACCTGACACGATGAGATGAACTCTCAGCTATAGGTGTGCAAAAGGGGTGCAAAATCAACAAAAGCTACCTTGGATACAAATGGTGTCTCAGTTGTGTGTTTTTGTCTCGAACAGATTGAACCACGTTCAACTTAGACAGCAAGGATATTTAAAATTGTAAAGAGTGTCCATAGCAGTTGTAAGTGAACACTTTATGGTATTTGTTAAAATCCACTTTGATATGTCTTAACCCTATCTGGCCTGGGCTTTTTGGGACGTATCCTGGCCTGGTGAAATGCCTCTCCCCCCTAATTATTTTTCTTACCCCTTGGGCTAGGTGGCTGAAACTTACCACACTATACCCTTGTATCAAATCTACCGGAAAATGTGAAAAAAATCCAAGATGGCCGTTTTGATGACGTCACAGTGACGTCATTTTCAAAAACGGCATTTTTTGGTCGATTTTTCGGTCGGATTTTCCGATTTTTTTATTTATGAAATTTCTCCGCAAAAACTGCAAGATAAATTAGTAAATATTAATGTGATGTGAAATAAAATAGTTTTTGCCCACTATTCGTCGCGGAAAAGCAGATAAGAAATATGACAAAAACATCACTTTTGTTGGACCCCACGTTGCCGCCATCTTGAATTTACCCATGATCCTCTGATCGGGGGGTTATGCGAATAGGCTTAAAATGACCCCAATATGACAAACTATAAAGTCAAGGAGATTCAGCTCTCCATTTTTTGTCGTTCCGGAGATAGCGAAGGAAGTTTGGTAGTGGGGTCATTTCGCCTCTCCCCCCCCCCGCCAGGCCAGGTAGGGTTAATGCACATCCCCTAACTACAATGGGAAGCGCAGGGGTGTTATCCAACACCATCAACTGAGGGTATCTAAGAACACCCCAACGTAACATTGCGAGGTGTCACTGACCCTATTGGTATGTTAATCGGCACCCGCCAGAAAAATGTTATTGAGCACCTCAACAGAGTTTTGGGTGGCGTCAATGAACACCTTGCATAAGGTGTAAAGCCCACTGTGGAAGATGTGGGTGGACATAATGCCAAAATACCAATTCTATAACACTTGTGTCAATAACATCGAGCTAACCAGTGCAATAATTACAAGATTTATCACGGTTATGCGAAATGTACATGTGTCAAGCGCAGGTGTTCATTAGGAAATTCCATTTCACAAGTCGGATGAGGAAAGGGACGTCTGCTTTCATAAAAGCAACAATCGAATAAAACAAACAAATAAATTAAAAGATGAAATTTCCAAGATGAAGTTTAGCTGTTGTTTCCATCGGGAAATTGATTAACAAAGCGACACAACTAGGCATATATCCACGTAATTTCCCAACAGCTGATTTAGCTGACAAAATCACTCCCCATTTGAGAGACCACATAAACTCGTCCACTTACATTGACACGATGCAAACCGAGACTGGAGCATCGTCCCTACATCAGTGGACGAGTTTTTTTTATCTCACCATCACCAGATGGTGGGCTGTTCAAACCGCTTTTCGTCCGTCGTCCGTCCGCCGTCCGTCCGTCGTCCGTCAGTCCGCCCGTCCGTCTTGTTATCGCGATTTCTCAGGAACTACTTTATGGATCTTTCTTAAATTTGGTACACTGGTTCCCTTTGGGGTCTATTTGTGCAAGATACCTTTTCTGGTCCGATTCGAAAACCCAATATGGCCGCCAGGCAGCCATCTTGGATTTCTCCGTGAAACATTGTTATCGCGATTTCTCAGGAACTAGTGTATGGATCTTTCTCAAATTTGGTACACAGGTTCCCCTTGGTGTCTAGTTGTGCAAGATACCTTTTCTGGTCCGATTCGAAAATCCAATATGGCCACCAGGCAGCCATTTTGCTTTCCCCATGAAACCTTGTTATCGGGATTTCTCAGGAACTACTGCATGGATCTTTCTCAAATTTGGTACACAGGTTCCCCTTGGGGTCTAGTTGTGCAAGATAACTTTTCTGGTCCGATTCGAAAATCCAATATAGCCACCAGGCAGCCATCTTGGATTTCCCCATGAAACCTTGTTATCGTGATTTCTCAGGAACTACTCCATGGATCTTCCTCAAATTTGGTAAACAGGTTACCTTTAGGGAGCGTGTCAAAAGTGTTGACGTTCAAACTAAAAGAATGCGTCAGAAAATGAACAGGTACTCGTTCTTTTTCTTCCAGCAAACGAACGTTCGACAGTCAGAAAATGAACACTACCCCGTCAGAGAAATGAACGTCAGAAAAAGAACATTCTTTTTCGAACGTTCAAATTAGTATGTATGATAGCGGTCAGAATTCGCTGAAGGGCTCACATTACGGCTATCGTATCGAATCTTATTATAACGAAAAAAACAAAACAAAAACAGAACACTCGAAAAGGCAGCACCTTTGAGACTTAACTGTATTTATTTTGCACTAGCTTTCGTAGGTATATAACCCACTTCCTCTGAAGAAGTACTTTCGTTCTTTCAAAGCAACAATGGCAAAGATTTGACGTTTATCTACAGCAAATTCAATAAATGTATTTAATATAATAAAAGTGGATCTTTCGTGCATATTCTGGGGAATTATTTACCGGGAATTATAGAACGAGCGACATATAGGAACTAACGCGCGTGTATTATTTTTTTGGAGGAAAACGAGATGAGCTATATAATATTAAACTTCGACAGAGAAATATCACCATACTGATTTGGTTTTATTAAAAGTCCGATGTGACCAAATATCGTAAAGAATGATACAATAATCGGGTGAACAAGTTGGTGAATTAAGCTCCTTAAAATGTTCGTAATTTGAATTAATTTGATAGACAAATAAGGACTTTGTTGTGATTAGAGCATTATGTTCATCCCTGTGGATGATCACTAAGTCCAATAATGTTCTTTTCTTCTCCCAAGGACCACGATCATGAAATGCAAGGAGTCCCCATGCAGTTCGAAAGCCATGCTTCTCACAACAGGACTAGATCAATAGTTGTTGAATGCATAGCCCCCACCAATCATGCACCAGAATTGAGATGTCTTTAGCTGCGGGTAGGAAATTGGTCATGTTTTGAAATTATTAATATGCATTCATCGAATTTTTAACACCTGTCTTGGTTTTATAAATATAAAGTATATTTGCCGCAGATCATTTCCTGAACTGAAATTATAAATTTATTATAGTTTACACTTGTTTAATTGGAATTTATACATCTCCATACTAACATTGTCAGAATCCTGGAGCCTAGTTTTCCATCTTTGTCCACACATGGATGAACTTTGCCAGAGATATATAATGGAGAACATAAATCGCAATAGTAATCAAGAACAAGAAAAGATAAAAAAAAACGTGTTTCCTTGGGAATATGCCAATTGCATCTGCGCTGGGGGAGAAAAGAGAACTTGATCAGCTCCCTATTTCCAGAGTAACCACAATATCGCCATTCACTTGGTTTAAATAGTTTATTTGACGACAGGAGCGCAATAAGCCGAACTTATTAGTGCGTCTCCCAGTAATCGTAGAGGAAATACATAGTGACAAAAGTATAATATAGACATATAAATATACGAAAGTCATTCACTTATATAACGATTTATCCTTATGACATTGGGAATTTTTTTGTCTTCAGTAATATTATCTTCAATAAGAAATGAGTAAATCAGGGAAAGTATACAGGCCTACAGACTACATATATGATCATTATAAAAAGACATGGCCCGACTGAATCACGCAGAGACGCCATGCAGCTCCTGTCATATCTCAAGGTAGGCCGCCATGTGAGGTCTCCTATTTGTCAATAAAACCATGGAGTTCAAAGTTTTAATTCCATGATAAAAAAAATAAACCGTGAATAAAACAGTTCTGATTGCCAACACATCAAGCCATTTCGTTAAAAAAGATATATGGACCGATTGATTCACGTGGAGACTTCATCACGCATGTGGCGCCCGTCATTATGCAACCTGTGAGGGCCCCTTCATTTGTAGGCTAAATAAAACAAAAGGACGCAGTTCAAACACCAACACATCAAAACATTTCTTTAAAGAAGATGGATATTTTTCATAGACCAATGTATTGAAATATCCTTTGCGGAGTTGATAAAGAAGAATCATTTAAAGTAACATGTCCATGACGAAACAATCTATCCACGGGACGCAAGCGCTGTAGGCCATGCCTTTTGATCGCCCGACCGAGAATCTCATTTTTTGGTGGATGAAGAAGAGATTCACGAAATGTAAAAATCCACATCAAACAAGTAAAACACTGGGGAAAATAAACAAGAAAGAAGTCATTAATTTATCTTGTCAAGTATTATATAAGCGAACACTCATATATAGGTGGTGACAAACCGCTGAAGCGGAGACGGGACAAGAAAAAGAAAAACGTTTTACTTTTAGTTTTACCATTTTTGTATTGAAGAAAATCACCGACATCGGTAATACCACTCCACATGATTACAGAATGCATTGAATATATACACACACGAAGCAAAAGACATGGCAAATTACAATAAAATCTATAACACGGGAATGACGCGCGATGAGAAAGTAGATTTGATCCGTCGCGTTTCTTAGTATCGGGATGCCAGCTTTCTGTATGTTGTTCATTTCTGCTCGCGTCAAACGCCAGCCGTTTGCGCAAGTGAGAAAATAAACATGCGAAAACGAACGTGCGAAAATGAACGTCAGAGTGCATTAAAAAAATGAACGTTCAAAAATGAACGTTCGCCTGTTCATTTTCTGACGCTGCTGTGTAAAATGAACGGCCTGACGCATGCGGAAATGAACGACCTCCTGTTCAAAAATGAACGCTTTCGCGTCAAAACTTTTGACACGCTCCCTTAGGGTCTAGTTGTGCAAGATACTTTCTTCAGTCCAAATCGAAAATACAATATGGCCACAAGCCAGCCATCTTGGATTTCCCCATGAAACCTTGTTATCGCGATTTCTCAGGAACTACTGCATGGATCTTCCTCAAATGTGGTACGCAGGTTCCCCTTGGGGTCTAGTTGTGCAAGATATCTTTTCTGGTCCGATCCGAAAATCCAATATGGCCACCAGGCAGCCATCTTGGATTTCCCCATGAAACCATGTTATCAGGATTTCTCAGGAACTACTGTATGGATCTTTCTCAAATTTGGTATACAGGTTCCCCTTGGGGTCTAGTTGTGCAAGATACCTTTTCTGGTCTGATTCGAAAATCAAATATGGCCACCAGGCAGCCATCTTGGATTTGCCCATGAAAACTTGTTATCGCGATTTCTCAGGAACTACTGCATGGATCTTCCTCAAATTTGGTACACCGGTTACACTTAGGGTCTAGTTGTGCAAGATACCTTCTTCAGACTGAATCGAAAATCCAATATGGCGACAAGGCAGCCATCTTGGATTTCCCCATGAAACCTTGTTATCGCGATTTCTCAGGAACTACTTCATGGATCTTTCTCAAATTTGGTACACAGGTTCTCCTTGGAGTCCAGTTGTGCAGGATACCTTTTTTGGCCCAATTTGAAAATCCAGTATGGCCACAAGGTGGCCATTTTTAATTTCCCTCGTGAAATTTTGTTATCGTGTATTCTCAGGAACTACTGCATGGGTCTTCCTCAAATTTGGTACACAGGTTCTCCTCGTGGTCTAGTTGTGCAAGATACCTTTTTTGGTCCTATTCGAAAATCCAATATGGCCACAAGACAGCCATCTTGGATTTCCCCATGAAACGTTGTTATTGCGATTTCTCTGGAACTACTGCATGGATCTTTCTCAAATTCGGTACACTGGTTTCCCTTGGTGTCTAGTTGTGCAATATACATTTTCTGGTCCGATTTGAAAATCCAGTATGGCCAGATGGCCATTTTTGAATTTCCCTCGGGAAATTTTGCTATCGTGAATTCTCAGGAACTACTGCATGGATCGTTGTCAAATTTGGTACACAGGTTCCCGTTGTGGTCTACTTGTGCAAGATACCTTTTTCGGTCCGATTCGAAAATGTAATTTGGCCACCAGGGGCCATTTTGGATTTCCCCATGAGACGTTGTTATCGTGATTTCTCAGGAAGTACTGCATGGATCTTTCTCAAATTTGGTACACAGGTTCTCTTGTGGTCCAGTTGCGCAAGATACCTTCACCAGGGGCCATTTTGGGTTTTCCCATGAAACTTTGTTATCGTGATTTCTCAGAAAGAGCTGCATGGATCTTTCTCAAATTTGGTACACAGGTTCCCTTGTGGTCCAGTTGCTCAAGATACCTTTTTCGGTCCGATTCGGAAATCCAATATGGCAACCAAGTGACCATCTTGAATTTTCGCTTGAAACATTGTTATCGTGAATTCTCGGGAAATACATCATGGATCTTTCTGAAATTTGGTACACAGGTCCCACATGGGGCCTAGTTGTGCGAAATACCTTTTTTGGTCCGATTCGAAAATCCAAGGTACGCTTCAATTTAATACGGTATTCCCGAGTTGTGACGTTGCATCCCAAGAGTCGGCGGATGAAACGGTGGGGCATATTCTATATATTGACTATAGAGAATATCCATACCTTCACCTTCCCTATCAAAGAGTTAAAAAAATTCGGAATTAAAATGTATTTCTTCAAATTTTAAAACAGTTTTCTTTAGTTCATGCAGTTGCAAGTGAACTGTCCCACCCTTTCGTCTGCCGGCGGGTCGGCTACATGGAGGGACGTCACAACTCGACAACTGTAGACTACTGCATGTTTCGATCCTAGGGAGATAATCAGGATTCAGGCACTTTCGAAGTTTCAACATTACTGCGCGGACCGGATCCCTTCAGTATTAAGTATTGTACCGTCTTACTTTTTTCGAGCATGGTATCTCAAAAGAGATATCTCAAACTAGCCCAATAAACAGAACAGAATTAGCATTCGTTTCTAATCATAAAATCTTAAGTATGTTTCATAGCTCATGCCTAAGTGTCAAAGAGATTTGTCTTCGCTTCCAGTATCCAATGATGACACGTGCAAAAAAATAAATAATAAAAAAATACTACAAAACGAAGACGAAGGATCCGATCCTCCGTACATGTACATTCACTTTCAGACTAACTTTGCTCATTTCTCTTGTATTATAACAACCGACATAAGTAGAGTTTCTAGAAATCTTGAAAGTCCTGAAACTTATATTATATCTTGGTGTTTTTCAGTGTCTCTTTTTCGATCTTTTTCGCTCAGATTCGGAATTCTGTGAACAAAATTACAAATCAATCGTTTGTTCTTAGTAACAATGGAAAAAAAAGATCCTCTTGTCATTAGCTTACAATTATCGGACAATGGTGGGCACCAAGATCCCTCAGGATCTCTCGTTTCAAAAAAGGGGAGAAAGGTTGTCAAAGTTTAAATATGTTTTCAACCTTTCATTGTAATCTTTGTTGATATTCAATTTGAGTGGTGCAATATAGTAGAAATAATGTTTTCATAGGCGTGCAAAATCGTTATTTTACGTACGGTTAGTGTGGGAAAGTTTATAAATTTTAGGGCGTAAAATAACGATTCAGCACGCCAGTGAAAACATTATTTCTTAAAAAATCCATAGGGATGTTATCTAACATAGCTGTAGCTCATTTGTTATGTAAATGAAAACCATTGAGTGTAATCCTGAGCCTTGTATGAACTACCACAACTACACTAGGAAGTCTGCCTGTGCCATAGTTTCCACCAACCCGGCATGGGTTAAATGGTAATTAAAAAACGAATAAACATTCTGATCAACGACCTGGTCCGTTTTTACTTAGGTATGATACATTCCCTTATTATCCACTGAGATAAAAGTATAGAACTACCTACTGGTACTACACCTCGTTTAGACCCTTATAACTGAGAGTGCAAAACATAAAAAAACAGTTCTTGAACCATATTTAAATGAACATAAATGAAATATTATTATATTATAACTATTCAGAATGAATTTAGTCTGCGATGTGTTTTTTCCGGAATTTTGTGAAAAAGTGAAAAAAACGCACATTGTCGCATTTTTACATCCTATTAACATACACATTATGCATAATTTTGGATTGAATTGTCTCGTGCATAACCTGTTAATGCTTTGAAATATTCCAAGTTGGCAGTTTTACTATTAACCCTATCTTCTGGCCTGGGCGATTTGGGGTGTACCACAGCCTGGGGAGGGGCGGAAAGTGCCCCCCTATTTATTTTCGCTATTGCTAAGGCTAGAGGGCTGAAACTTACCACACTATATCAGTGGGTCAAGCTCTACAAGAAAATGCAAAAAATGCAAGATGACCGCCATAATAACGTCACTGTGACGTCATTTTCAAAAAATCATTTTTGGACCATTTTTTGGTCAGAATTTTTTTATTTTTAATTTTTGCTTTTTCTCCGAAAAACTGCACGATAAATCAGTGAATAATAATCTGATATGAAATAACATAGATTTTACTCACTTTTCCATACAGAAAAGCAAAATGTTTGAAGAAATATGACGAAAAAAATCACTTTTCTGGTACCCCACCTGGCCGCCATTTTGAATTTGCTCATGATCCTCTGCTCGGGGGGTCATGCAAATAGGCTCAAAATGACCCCAATATGATAATCAGAAAAGTCACGAAGCTTCAGCTGTCAATGTTTCGTCGTTCTGGAGATAGGAGCAAAAAACCAACAGGGGGGAGTGCTCCCCCCAGGGCAGGTAGGGTTAAAATGAAATTTGTCTTTTCAATGTAACGATTATAAGGGAGAAATCCATCTTACTGCAACTCGTCCTTTACGCTTCATCGCCTCATAGGTTTCTCTTGGTGATAGAAAATTAAGATTGTCGGCATACATTACTTCTGGAGTTTAACCAGGTAGCAAGACAATCTGCAGAATCGTGATTGTACATGGGCAGAATTGGAAAATTCCATTGAAAAACTAAATGCCAGAACAAAATTTCGGAACATACGCTTTTGTAACTTTACAAGACACTTTGTTCTCCCCTACAATGATGGTTCTCCGGAGCAATCTTATGACGTGAACACCAAAACCACTTGTAGTGAAGCAACCGAGCATCGATTTTTTCGCGGGTTGTTTGCTCTATTGATCTAAAACAATTGGAAACAGTGGTTCAGTCTATCAGAACATTATCTCGATTTCTGTGCTACAATACCGTGTTGCAGGCATACAATGACAATAAGTGATGTTCGCGGTTGAAATTTAGCATCGGAGGAACAAAAAATACAAAAATAATGTGACAGCAATCGTTTCCAAATTATAATAATTTGCTATAGACCATGGATATGTCATAAAGTGATACCGTCCTCTGTTTGAATTTGATTACCCTTGGATTGTAATCATTGATTAAAAAAACACACATCACTGAGAAAATCATTATTTAATTTGACAGAACTGCTTGAATTTGTCAAGGGTTAAACATTTAGATGAAACAAATATTATGGTCAGACTACATCGCAACACAATACAAACCTTGGAAATGCTTGTAATAACGAGTCCCTTGAGACACCTGGCCATCATCAGGGTTGTAGAAAACCACGCCATGAGTCTGACACATGCCGGTAACAGGGTTATGAAAGAACGAGATGCATTCTTTGTCCTGTAAGCACAGCATTTGACAATGTAGAGCAGAACCTTGCGATCTTTGGCGAATGTAGTCTGGTCTGATTGTTCCCGCGAAGTTCTCAACGGCCACAGAACACAGCTGCCCAGACTGATCTGAAACTGCATACGCCAAAATTGCACATAGAAACGTTCCACATGGTAGATGAAGAAAAGTGCTCATCTTGTAATTATTGAATTGTACGTTTTGATGGTGATGATTATACAATGTACCGGTACTTGATAAATTTCTAAATGGACGATGGAAGTTAGTCTAATTCCGTTCGTTAGAATGAAGCCATGTCATTGCTTAGTTCGCTTAGTTAAGTGAGCACATGGTGAGATGCGCATTATAAGCGATACAACCATAAACTTATATCAGCTTAGAAATATTGAACTTTGGCCTCATAGTTTGCTATTCTCTGTGGTCATAAACAGGAAACTGAATTAATTAGATTCTCTCCTTCACTACTGGTACGAATAAACTCATTAACCCTTTGTCTAAAGCTGTTAGAAATAATTGGACGAAGCGGAAATCCTTCGAGGACCAAGTCACAAATGGGGTATCGAGACAATATATGTGCGATTTGGAGGGAGCAATCAAGAATTTGATTTGTTGTACGATTTCTAATGAAACAGATGCATTTCACTCAGGCTCATGTTATCCTCTACCTCTCGAGTGATATGTCATGTGAATACATCACCTGGATTGTTTTATTTTTTTTTATTCGAATGGATTCGATGAAAAATAATAAAGGTCTGTCGCAACACAACATGACGTAATTCCAAAGAACTATGAAGCTCAAGTTGGGTTGCGGCTTCTCTGTTCAAAACAAACATGGCATCACTGGAGTTAGAGAAAAGGGAGCCAATTTTATTTGATCAGTTCCCGATTTCGTTTAACGTTTTCGCCTTCCGATTTAAGTTAAGTGAAAGGCACTTGATATTTACAATTTACCACTCCAGTCAGACGTCTCATCATCGATTAACTCAAAGCATTACACAAGAATCAATTCGCACGTGCTGGTTATGCATGAATCGTCGGTATCTGTATACTCTACGTGTGAAGCATGTTTAATATGCATCTATAATATAATATCATATCTCCGAAGGACCTGCTCAAGTCTCATTCTCAACCCACTGTGAAAACATCATCTTTCAATACATGCGAAAGATTTTTACTCTGTTGGTACGAACGGATATTAACATTGATTCTGTTAATGGATTCCATTCCTCACAGAACATGTTGGGTTGATGGTAAAGATGATGAAAATAGCGTCTGTGGCACAATCCAATAGCATCGCAAGGCTATCAGCCAGGAAAGAAGATAGTTTGCAAATGTTCGTACACAGACATCATTCGAAAAATTCGTTGCAGAATAGTTAGTAATTTAGGATCATACATTTATGTAACTCATCTTTGTTCTCTTGGTTGATACCGCTCCCTCACTACCATCCCGCCACCCCCTCCTCCAAGCTAACGCCTCCTCACTCACTGTGAGAAAAACTAATATATGTATTGTTTAAGCACTGATAAATTCGTCGACGAATTATAAATGGAAAAGAGATTATGGCATTCCAGAAAAAATACACTCTTAGCAAGTAATTAGTTTAATAGTTTTGTCTGATGAATTTCACCGACATTTTCCTCTCGACTACCTTGTTCACTCGCTTGTCTCTGACACTCACAAATATCTGGTTATTAAAAAAATTGAAACATCGACCATCCACACTTTGTGCGTATGCTATACGCTAATATAATCTTCGCGGTTAATTCGAACGACGAATTCGACGTTTTATTGAATATGTATAGGGATCTTACACAACTGAGTATTTCATATGAGTCTTGACGAGCAAAGTACAATTACAAGCGTTTAGTCCGTCATTCATAATTCAGCCGTCGTCCATTAGAGAATATCCGCGTCCATAATATAAAGACCTATTCCATATTCCATATAACAGTATTAGCCCCAAATTCAAAAGGACAATCATGGTATACATGAACATAGGCTTGTGTCCTGCAAGAGAGAAGCGGTCAACAGTTTTCAATGATCTCTTTTGTCATACAGTCGACGAGAGAGAAGGCCCGCTTCTTTTTTATAGAGATATAGGTGTAAATATGATGTGCCTGTAGGGCTATCTGTAGTTTCCTTCAAATCCAGTGAAAGTGGATATATATCCTTCACTGCGTCATTTATATAGCGATTATCCACAGCGAGAAGATCGTCTATATAGCGTTTGGTGAATGCGCTTTTTATATCACATGTGTCAAAATCCTTAACATGCAGGGTACAAAAATACACGGCCCCCCCTAAAAATACCCAACTTAAACAAAATGGTAACCATCCCATTAGTCCAGCCTCGTTAACAGACTTTGTCTATAATTATACCCAAACCCACTAAAAACCTGACTCAAATGGTCAGACTCATGGGAATCTCAAAAATATAATCCGCAGGCCAGCCTACCAGCTACACGAACGCAATAAATATAGTCAGACTCATGGGACTGATCACTTTAATTATCAAAAATATTATCCGCAGGCCAGCCTACCAGCTACATGGCCGCAATAAATACAAAAGCATCATCCAATCCACGACTGGTATCCAGACTATAAATTGGCAGGCCAGCCTACCAGCTACATGGCCACAAACACCAAAACATCATACAATCCACGACTGGAACTTGACTCTAAACTACTAGCTGTCCAGACTATAAATTGAGCTCCCCATTCTCCCTCCCCTAATAATTTCAAAGCTCGCCTTCATCAGCGGTCAACAATTCCGAGCGGGAGGACCCTCCGAGGGCGTACTCACGAAGAGCCAGCATCGCGTGTGCGCGCGCAACACGCATGATAACCCAACGTACACACGCCCTCGCAAATGGCTATCCCCCCAGAGATAATGAGCATCTGTGGCGGATGAACATTATCATAAACGCTACACCTTCACAGGTATCAAGCTCACACACAAGACAATCATTGAGCTCATAAATAGAAAAAGGTTGACACCATAGAAAAGTTTCGAGACCATAACCAAACAATAGCTTATTTAGGTACTCTCCACGTGGTAGCTATCCTGTCTCACTGGATTCACGATAAATTATAAAACGCAGAGCAAGATGGCTTATTGACAACTCTCACCATGGCTCCATGACGAAGACATGGGAGGGGGGGGGATGACCGGAACTCTTCTTCCTTAACCACAGGCCTCCGACATGGCTGACCACATTACATATTCTCATACAATATCTCCTCCAAGTCACTCCATGAGTTAAACTTCACCTCACATAGACTTACATGAACGTACCACACAGCTTAATACACACAGAAAACCCCACACAAAACACACCTTAAATAAATCTCAACAGGAGTCACACAGAAACGCAATTAAAGCGTAGCCCTACCACATAGAGTCTTCATACACACAAATTCTCGAACCACACAGCAACTATCCAACACAGGCGCCCAGCGCCCGGTTCCCTCACATAGAATACTTAAACACACCTAGTTCATCACAACGCATCACACTCCCCCATAACACACTACACGTATAACGCCGCAGCGCAAACCACAACGCTCGACACACACCGTAATTCATCGCACACCACACGTGCAACGCCGTAGCGTAACCCACAGTGTTCGACACACACCGGAGTTCTTCAGACACTACACGTACAACGCCGCAGCGTAAACCAGTGTTCACCACACACACCGGAATTCTTCATACATTACACGTACGACGACGCAGGGTAAACTACAACGCAGCGTAAACCACAGTGTTCAACACACACCGGAGTTCTTCACAGACTACACATACAACACGGCAACGTAAACCAGTGTTCAACACACACCGAAATTCTTCATACATTACACGTACAACGCCGCAACGTAAACCACTGTTCAACACACACCGGAACTTCCCACACACTACACATGCAACGCTGCAGCGTAAACCACAGTGTTCAACATACACCGGAGTTCTTCACACACTACAGTTACAACGCCGCAACGCAAACCACAGTGTTCGACACACACGATAATTCTAGAACAACAATAGCTCCGAAATACACATTACATCGCTCAACACATTACCAACAATTTGGGTCTAGAACTTCATTTATTTTTCTTGTTTCCTTAATTTCACAATGCTTCAAATAAACATCCTGTACAACAAGCCCAATTCAACTCACCAAATCAGTTAATTTCACATAGAAAATCAAAACTCCAATTCCACAATGCTTCGAATAAACATCCTGTACAACAAAACCAAATACAATACATCCACCACTGCATACACGTGATGGCACACATCAGAATATCCCCGCAAAACCGTCACCGGCAGAACAAAATGGAGCCCACATTAAACAAGTCATCACTCCATAAAAACTCAAGCTGCAAAACCTTCATCTCCTCAACAACCAAGACGCCGTCTCCAAAATTCACAACACACCCATAGGCCGAGACGAAATCAAAACCCAGTCACAAGCCGTCAATCAAAATTTTCTTCCCACCCGCCGTGGCACGCCTTAAACCAGCTGCCCCAGGTGGTAAGCCCAATAAGTTAACTATACAAATTCACCCCACCCAACTAAAAACGGCTTACGTGGCCGGGTTTAGGGCACGGGTAACAGAGTCGCGGCGGCCGGAAGGGCCGTGATTTATCCATTCCATTAATGTCTTACAAGCATCCGGAAAAGTTTCTCCCCACTGAATCAACATTAAACTTCCTACATATGACTGCCTGAAAATCGAACTCTCTCAGATCATATCGTGATGAACTCACATAAGTCAAGGCTTCCGAGATTCATATCGTGATGAACTCACATAAGTCAAGGCTTCCGAGATTGGTGGACTTTTACCGTCACCCGGACACCGTCGCCACCAGTTTCTTCCACCGTTTCATCCCATCCCGATCCATCCTCCTTATGCCCTGTTTCCCTTACTGAATACTGTAAGTTTCCCAGAATATTTTAATCTTTTTTTTCTCTTCTGAAAACCAAGGAAAACAAGAATATCCAACACCATCATACCAAAAACATCAAAATCAATTCAACATAATCACGCAACCGCAAAACACAAAAACATCCAACCTTGACAATACCAACAGGATAAGCTGTCCACAAGAAGACACAAATGACAATCCACACAACACTACAAACTATGACATCATCAATGACAATCTTTACAACACCACATTGGGGACGATGTCGTAACGGTCCACCAATCACGGACCAAGGTGGCAATGCAACACGTGGCACATAACCTTCGTGCTCCCGGCGATCTGGCGGCCAGAATCTCTGACAGCCAGGCATTCTGATCCCCGGAGAACCGAGGGTGCACACCACATACATGTATGAACTCAACCCTCACCAGGACAGCCATCCTG
The DNA here is from genome assembly GCA_036873755.1 of Hanleya hanleyi. Taxonomy (NCBI): domain Eukaryota; kingdom Metazoa; phylum Mollusca; class Polyplacophora; order Lepidopleurida; family Hanleyidae; genus Hanleya; species Hanleya hanleyi. The sequence goes on along the minus strand of JAVTVY010017799.1, from coordinate 4,466 downwards.
CAGATCACAGAGCAATGCACATGTTGCAACAACTGGACTGATGGCTAACAGTGTCCCGGGGACAGCGTCCGTTGTCATATCTGTCATCATTTCACCAAGGGCGGACACCTATCTATGCAAAAATGTCCTACCTCAGTTAAAAGACAGGAGCCGGATACTCGTAGCCACCGGACACCCCCAGCCTCCACACCACACATCGACTCTACCCCAACCAGGCCAACCATCCCGTAGAGCGCAGATTGATGAACATTCAGAAATATTCAGGGAATAATCCCGAATATCCCTGAGAGGGTAGGCTGCTGTTGCCGGAACGTGTCGGTCCAGCGGGAGGTAGGCCTGGGCCATAAGGGTCACGAAACCTTCCAAGGAGCGCCAGTGTCAGGCGGAACCCCTAAAGGACAACCCGCCACCGGCGGTCCAATGCGGCCCTATTATCTAATTGACTCAATCGGCACCCATGAACACCCACCCCTCCACCCAATTGACCAAACTGTTGACCCTATTCAACCACTTACTGACCTTGGGCGTCTAGTTCACTATCCAATTGGTCCAGAGAAGTCTAAACCTATGACCTGCCCCTCTAGCACTAAATCGGCCATATGCCTGGCACCAAGCTGAATCGCCTACATAAAATCTTTACGGCTAAAGAATCTGCCCTCTTCCTGCAAGGCTACCACACGTACACTTCGACTACTTCTCACCCCGTTCAATTTTTTGCAGTGCTTCCTCTATTACCATTGACACATCCCTGGGCCCCAAATCTGCCATATCAACCAACATGACCAAAGTGGAATGATATACGGTATATGCAAAAAAAAATAAAAAAAGGAATACCAAATCACAATCCAATCAAATAAATTCAAATACATCAAAGACTCTCAGTGATTTTCCATTTTAGAAACTCGCTGAAATAAATGAAAAACAACCCTAAGTGGAATGACATACGGTATATGCAAACAAGTAAAAAAAAAATAAAGAAAACCAATCATAATCTCATCGAATAAATTCAAATATATCAAAGACTCTCAGTGATTTACCATTTCAGAAACTCACTGAAATAAATGAAAAACAGCCCACATCGGTATGTCCCCTAAAACACCAAATTTGACACCAAAAAAATAAATAGTAGTGTCAACTCCTCACGCGCAGTGAGTTTCCACTCTAGAAACTGCCATATCAACCAACATGACCAAAGTGTAGTGATATACTGTATATGCAAACAAGTAAAAAATAAAATAAAATAAAAAAAGGAATACCGAATCACAACCTAATCAAATAAATTCAAACATCGGTATGTCCCCTGCAAAACACCAAATCTGACACCAAAAAACGAAATAATAGTGTCAACTCTTCACGCTCAGTGAGGTTCCACTCCAGAAACTCACTGAAACAAATGAAAAACAGCCCATATCGGTATGTCCAAATTTGACACCAAAAATAACCAGTAGTGTCAACTTCTCACACCCAGAAAATAGAAAATATTTAAACATGTGCATTGCTAGAGTTCCAAAGGATGAACCAACTTCCCTGTTAAACAGTGAACGAACTGCACACGCGTTACCGCAGTCAACGCGTTCTAGTGTGCTTATTCAGCTATAATCATTAGAAAAAGACAAGACCCGTCTCCAGAACAAGTGCATCACGCGTTACCGCAGTCAACGCGTTATTGCAACTTCCCTGTTAATCTTGTACTATTTCAATGTACAACTAATTATGAAACGGACACTTAAGAAACCCAGGGTACACTCAAGTGAAACAATCACTTGTGCTTAACCAGCCATATCCATTAACGAAAAAGAACAAGACCCATCTGTAGAACAAGTGCAACAAGTGTTACCACAGTCAACGCGTTATTGCAACTTCCCTGTTAATCTTGCACTATTTCAATTTGCAACTAATTATGAATCGGACACTTATGAAACCCAGGGTACACTCAAGTGAAAAAAATTAATTGTGTTTAACCAGCCATATCCATTACGGAAAAAGAAAACGAACAAGACCCATCTCCAGAACAAATGCAACAAGTGTTACCGCAGTCAACGCGTTATTGCAACTTCCCTGTTAATCTTGCACTATTTCAATTTGTAACTAATTATGAATCGGACATTTTTCAACCAGTATAATCAAATATGTATAACAAAAAAATGCACCCTGAAACAAGTACTGCAACACCGATTAACTCAAAAGATATCAATTGCCAATGGTGCCCGAAAGTCAAAGCCAGGCCACCGGTGTTCAAAATAGATAAACCTTCAATCAACACTGTCTCCCGTGCCTGGAGAAATGCATCCCAGAACCCAAACTAGACATCAGATTGGACCAAATTGAGGAATCAACAATTCCAAACTCAAGTGCAAACAAGAAACGTTTGTCCTATTGAGATGTTTCACTTGCTCAATCACAACACAAAAATATATGTTAACTGTTGGAAGGCTCTGATTGATCTTGAACAATTTAGAATAGCTTCAAATTTAGTTCAGCCAAATTCGGAGACCGATGGGATCCAATATCAGAAACTGAATTATAACCAAACCAAAAATCTCAAACCTGAATATATTTATTTTGATTCAAGAAACCAGTACTCTCCCATTTATTCCCAACATAATTCTAAATCTGCAACAAAGTCCAACAACCACCATTTGTTGACATGCTTCTCTCAAACCTCTATCACCCCCATAATGTCCAACATCATGAACAACCTTCAGTCCGCCATTCAAACTACTCACAAATGAAACATAGGCACGTCCCCGTTCAGTTAAATTTCAAACAATATCAAAATTTCCTGAACTCATCCAAGAGAGGGGAAGAAACAAAAACAGGAAATACACGTCCTTGACTCAATTCAAAAGGATTGTGGGAAGTCTGGTCACTTTTGTCACACTGACAACACCATGGTATCCCCATGACCCCTTGTGGGCCTCATGACTGACAATTCCCCCAAACTATCAACTGAGCAATCAAAATCACGTATTGGACAACCACAACATAGACAATACACCTGGATTGTTCCAGGAAATCGACCCGATGAGCGATTTTTTTAACCGACCAGTTGTCAGCCGACAAATTCGACTATCACGGACACTACGACATAAATGGAACTATACAATTAGGGACCAACCGTTCAAGAAATATCCTGAAACACAAGAAAACGCGTTTCCCTTCTACCAGGATAGGGAAAACGTTACCGGATAAAAAAAGTCAACCTTTCTCAAAATTAAATTGAGCCGCGAATAATCGAGCATTTACTATTAACCCACAATTGTATTCCCCCTACAAACTCCTCACAAACGCCGGTATCAACTTTACTTCAAAATCTTCTATCACACATTAACAATACCACATCGCAGAAATCTCTCACACAAATGTCAATCCACACAGCAGAAATCTCTCATACAATAGGCAACCACAATAACAAAGCACATAGACACCGTCACACAGCAACGCCTGGAGTGACAATGGACAAAGACCTCCTTAAAAATTCAAATTTCTCCAAAATGTATTAGCTCTGTATCATAAACACGGTATAAACATTTAAAAATTGTGTAATTGTGTTCGTGCCTATTGGCCACGAACGGTCAAAATGCCTCTACTAATAACCAGCGCGTTTGTCACAAGACAATGATACTGTATATACGGCGACGCCAAGTTTATTGAATGAATACGACCGATACCCTATTTCCAAGAAATGTTAACAAGTTCAGCCGGCTATATACCAGAAAAATATTTGATAGCACGGACTGAATTGAACACACGACTAGTTTCATAACGTAAGAGGGGGAAAACGGCCAACCGACCGCTATATCACACAAACCGGTATGTTCATAATATCAAATTTCATTATTGCGTAGCTAGCCTGCCAGCCGAGACAAAGGAAGACCCAATTTTCTAATTCAATCCACAGCCCGTCAGTCGTGAAAGGATTTATACAAAATTGTCTACTTTTGACTATAGAATAGCTCACATGTCAGGATGACCCACTCCCGGTAAAACAATTCAACATACAATCAACCTGTAGAAAGCCGACCAAAAAAACCCCACGGACGGTGGGGATACGCGAAGAGAGGAAGGAAATGACCGACTTCCACGCCGCGTTTGTTTACCGCAATTTTATCAAGCTCACAGGCATATGTAGGTTCTCAACCGTGAGAAAAAAAAAATTATTTGCCCGCCTAGCAACACCCAGAATAAAATAAAGCTTAAATATCCCTTTTAAAATCGTCCCATCCGACCACCCGATTGAACACTTCTCGTTTCAATCAGTCCCAGCCCGTATCTGACTATAACAGTCCGTGGTCGAAGCTTTCTGAACTTCTAGCTTCAGGCAAAACCGGTTTGGGGCGGTTCTAATCGGAACTATCCCGAAATCATGCAAACTCCTGGCATATACGGTTCGTTTCAGCATGTCGGGGATTAACAGTCCCGAGCAGATCGCTACCTCTACAACAATAACATATAATAATAATAAT
>JAVTVY010017798.1:0-62118 GCA_036873755.1 Hanleya hanleyi | reverse complement strand
TGGGTGATATTATTATCACCTGGGTGGAAATGATTTTCACCTGAGTGGAAATTATTATCACCTGGGTGATATTATTATCACCTGGGTGGAAATTATTATCACGTGGGTGGAGATTTTTTAGGGGGAGGCGGGGGGAGGGCATTTCGCGCCCCCCCCCCAGGCCACGACAGGTCCTGTGACGTTAGCCACACTGCATATGTCAAATATTACATGAAATAACAATTAACATAAAAGTATAATATTCATCTGCCGAATCACGATTTATGTGACTACTCTAATACTAATTTGTTTATTACTCATTATTTGACATTTTTGAAGAACTTAATCTCAATGAAATGGGCGTACGTTCGAACTCGAGAGCCTCCGCCTAAAGAATCAGTGATTGCAGCATAACTGAATTATGGCAGATGTTAAGGTGCATGTTTGTTCAGTTCAAGGACGGAGTATCATAATGGGTTCTTGGAATATGGATGAAAAGGTCGGCAAATAGTACCTGAAATAATTTACGTTCCCCTGTTTTTAGAACATGGTTAAACTGCCATATTGGAATATATGAAGAAAATCAACTAAGTTCAACTCCTAGTAATTTTGGCAAATTCAATATTTCACCAGAACATGGTCTGTATACTGACATAGATGCAGAAAATCGGCAAAGTCCAAAATGTCATAAATATTACAAAACTTAATATTTCATCTCATAAATATGACCAGCACATCTGCAAACCATGTTGAACATCTCTACGAGGTTTCAAAAGCATCTGTGGGCACCGTGGGACTAGTTGATTACAGCAGAACGTGATCAATATACAGGATTATGCAAAAATGGGCAAAGTTTAAAACGTCATAAATATGACAAAAAATAATATTTCATCTCACAAATAGCAGGTGCACATCTTCAAGGCATGTTTAACAAGCTATGAGAGTTTCTCTAGGACAAGCTGATTATAATTTAGTACTACTGGTACATTGTAATTAGTGGCGAAAATGACCAAAATATCAGAAATTTGACAAAATATAATACTTTATATTTCATCTCACAAATAGCAGGTGCACATATTCAAAGCATGTTTAACAAGCCGGGAGAGTTTGTCTAGGACAAGCTGATTATACTTTAGTACTACTGGTACATTGTAATTAGTGGCGAAAATGACCAACATATCAGAAATTTGACAAAATATAATACTTCATATTTCATCTCACAAATAGCAGGTGCACATCTTCGAAGAATGTTTAATAAGCCTGCAAAGTTTTAGGAACATCAACTCAAAACTCTAGGACTAGTTGATTATACTCGAGTTCCACTAGAACACTGTAATTGATGGCGATAATAGCAAAGTAAAAAAAAACATCATAAATTTGATAAAAATTCATATTTCATCTCACAAATAGCAGGTGCACGTCTACGAAGAATGTTTAATAAGCCTGCAAAGTTTCAGGAACATCCACTCAAATTTTAGGTGTGACGAACAGACAGACAGACGGATGGACGGACAGACAGAGCAAACACTTAATGCCTCCCGGCTACTTCGTAGCGGAGGCATAACAAAATCTTTCTCTAAAGTAATCGATGTCTTGAAACCTGGACCCAGAAAAAAATACTGAATAGGTGTCCCAACTGAACAATAAAACTTATAAATAACGTCCACCCAGGTGATAATAATATCACCCGGGTGAGAATAATTTCCACCCGGGTGATAATAATTTCTACCCAGGTCAAAATAATTGTCACCCAGGTGATAATAATATCACTCGGGTAAAAATAATTTCCACCCAGGTGATAATGCAAAAAAAGAAAAAATACATAATTAAAAAAAAGTCAATATCACTTATGAGCCACCGTAGGTATTTCTATGAAAAAGGAAAAGAAGTAGAAAATATCGACGGAGGAGACACTGACAGCACAGACGATTTCCAGCAAAGTGGAAAAATATCCAGAAAACCACGTCAAAATTACTAAATATTTTGGGTAGCGCAAGTATTTTAGTGATCAAAGTACCCTGAACTCGTCAAATGCACCCCACAAGCTTTATTTTACATATTTTTATGTCATTCCCGATCATGCACCCAACTGTATCTTCAAAAGTCGAAGTCGTAGTGAAAGTCGAAGTCGTAGTGAAAGTCGAAGTCGTAGTGAAAGTCGAAGTCGTAGTGAAAGTCGAAGTCGTAGCGAAAGTCGAAGTCGTAGTGAAAGTCGAAGTCGTAGTGAAAGTCGAAGTCGTAGTGAAAGTCGAAGTCGTAGTGAAAGTCGAAGTCGTAGTGAAAGTCGAAGTCGTAGTGAAAGTCGAAGTCGTAGTGAAAGTCGAAGTCGTAGTGAAAGTCGAAGTCGTAGCGAAAGTCGAAGTCGTAGTGAAAGTCGAAGTCGTAGCGAAAGTCGAAGTCGATTTGGCGATTTCACGAAGTGAAAGTCGAAGTCGTAGCGAAAGTCGAAGTGGATTTGGCGATTTCACGAAGTGAAAGTCGAAGTCGTAGCGAAAGTCGAAGTCGATTCGGCGATTCGACGATGCGAAGTGACGAAGTCGCGAAGTGAAATCCACTTCGCGACTTCGTCACTTCGCATCGTCGAATCGCCGAATCGACTTCGACTTTGACTACGACTTCGACTTTCACTTCGTGAAATCGCCGAATCGACTTCGACTTTCGCTACGACTTCGAGTTTCACTTCGTGAAATCGCCGAATCGACTTCGACTTTCACTACGACTTCGACTTTTGAAGACAGAGTTGTCGCATGATCTGAAATAAACTTATTTCCGCTTCACAAGAAAGTTGGCCCCTATTTAAGGTTTGTGAACAGTTTTTCTTGCATAACAGAGCAAGACTGTTACCCCATCCCCACTTTGCAACACCGAGAGAGAAGGTTGGTCATCACAGGGACAATCTACGGGTGTAATACCTATGGGCCGTCATAGCTCAGTAGGTAGAGCATCGCCGCGATAAGCCCGGGTCGTGGGTTCGAATCCCGCTGACGACTAATTTATTCTTTCTCTCTCAAAAATCATTTCATATGTATATATGCTCAGTGGCGGGTTACACGCCATATCAAATATCATTTCTCCATTAGTGTTTTATGTAAGAGTGCATGTTGTCCTACCTGTTTTTATGTCATAATAGAGGTGTCCATGATTTTTGTATACGTCTTATGTGTGTAATGCGTATTTTATGTTTTAATGTCATTGTATTTTACATGTCCCATATCTTAATGATGATAATTTCTATATGTATCATATATGGAAATAAAATAAAAAAGTATGAAGTTGAATATTTAGTGGATTCTATAGGCCTTTCATTGGTTTTGTTTATTTGTTTTTTTTTGTTTTTGATTTTTGTGCTGCCATACGGCAATCGGTGACATTTCGTTGATATCGGTTCAGGTTCAATTGCAACTGTTCTCATATACGGGCGTACTTACAAAAGTACTGCCCGAAAAGGAGCTCGTAATTTGGGAACCATCAAAGTTATATACCGTATCTGTAGAGGCTAACGATATCAGAGAGTGTAAGTGTTGGAGGGGGTGGTAAGTGTCATGTCAAAGTTTTGGGTTCATCGTAGACGATACGGGTGGATTATGACAATTGGCGAGAGATATGAACCTCTGAGTAATTTAAAAGATACAACTCGGTTCAAACGCGAAACAAGGAGTGTCACAGCTGTGGCCAATTAAACCGTATGTCACCTGAACAAATATTTATCACATAATACTTCTATACATTCACGCCATAATGTGATTAACACTGGAATTGCGGTTGATCATTGTTGGCATATTGATACTATCTGAACAATATCATATGATTGCACCTTTTACCTGCAGATAATTCCACAAGCATAGTCGGGCTAGGTCCGATAAAAATGTCTTGTTTCCCATCACCGCCCGCCCCGATTTTTATTTATTTTATTTTTTATTTCTTCTCGCCTGCCTCGTTAGTGTTCTTCAGGTATAAAAATGACCCTGAAATAGCTCTGATTTGCATCAGGCATTGTTGAGTCTCGCTCCAAATACTTGTATACCCAGTCTAGCGGATTTCGACGTATGCAGCCAGATCTCAGTTGTTTTCAGTACTGATTTTATGCAGTATTTTCGCAAATATTTTTTAGTAGAATCATCAAACTTTATATTTTCAGAAAGCCAACATTTCAATAAATCCGAGTAATTGTTGGTATTTACGGTGGCTCATAAGTGACATTGTGTTTTTTATAATTAATTTTCATTCTTTTTTTGCATTATCACCTAGGTGGAAATTATTTTCACATGGGTGATATTATTATCACCTGGGTGGAAATGATTTTCACCTGAGTGGAAATTATTATCACCTGGGTGATATTATTATCACCTGGGTGGAAATTATTATCACGTGGGTGGAGATTTTTTAGGGGGAGGCGGGGGGAGGGCATTTCGCGCCCCCCCCCCAGGCCACGACAGGTCCTGTGACGTTAGCCACACTGCATATGTCAAATATTACATGAAATAACAATTAACATAAAAGTATAATATTCATCTGCCGAATCACGATTTATGTGACTACTCTAATACTAATTTGTTTATTACTCATTATTTGACATTTTTGAAGAACTTAATCTCAATGAAATGGGCGTACGTTCGAACTCGAGAGCCTCCGCCTAAAGAATCAGTGATTGCAGCATAACTGAATTATGGCAGATGTTAAGGTGCATGTTTGTTCAGTTCAAGGACGGAGTATCATAATGGGTTCTTGGAATATGGATGAAAAGGTCGGCAAATAGTACCTGAAATAATTTACGTTCCCCTGTTTTTAGAACATGGTTAAACTGCCATATTGGAATATATGAAGAAAATCAACTAAGTTCAACTCCTAGTAATTTTGGCAAATTCAATATTTCACCAGAACATGGTCTGTATACTGACATAGATGCAGAAAATCGGCAAAGTCCAAAATGTCATAAATATTACAAAACTTAATATTTCATCTCATAAATATGACCAGCACATCTGCAAACCATGTTGAACATCTCTACGAGGTTTCAAAAGCATCTGTGGGCACCGTGGGACTAGTTGATTACAGCAGAACGTGATCAATATACAGGATTATGCAAAAATGGGCAAAGTTTAAAACGTCATAAATATGACAAAAAATAATATTTCATCTCACAAATAGCAGGTGCACATCTTCAAGGCATGTTTAACAAGCTATGAGAGTTTCTCTAGGACAAGCTGATTATAATTTAGTACTACTGGTACATTGTAATTAGTGGCGAAAATGACCAAAATATCAGAAATTTGACAAAATATAATACTTTATATTTCATCTCACAAATAGCAGGTGCACATATTCAAAGCATGTTTAACAAGCCGGGAGAGTTTGTCTAGGACAAGCTGATTATACTTTAGTACTACTGGTACATTGTAATTAGTGGCGAAAATGACCAACATATCAGAAATTTGACAAAATATAATACTTCATATTTCATCTCACAAATAGCAGGTGCACATCTTCGAAGAATGTTTAATAAGCCTGCAAAGTTTTAGGAACATCAACTCAAAACTCTAGGACTAGTTGATTATACTCGAGTTCCACTAGAACACTGTAATTGATGGCGATAATAGCAAAGTAAAAAAAAACATCATAAATTTGATAAAAATTCATATTTCATCTCACAAATAGCAGGTGCACGTCTACGAAGAATGTTTAATAAGCCTGCAAAGTTTCAGGAACATCCACTCAAATTTTAGGTGTGACGAACAGACAGACAGACGGATGGACGGACAGACAGAGCAAACACTTAATGCCTCCCGGCTACTTCGTAGCGGAGGCATAACAAAATCTTTCTCTAAAGTAATCGATGTCTTGAAACCTGGACCCAGAAAAAAATACTGAATAGGTGTCCCAACTGAACAATAAAACTTATAAATAACGTCCACCCAGGTGATAATAATATCACCCGGGTGAGAATAATTTCCACCCGGGTGATAATAATTTCTACCCAGGTCAAAATAATTGTCACCCAGGTGATAATAATATCACTCGGGTAAAAATAATTTCCACCCAGGTGATAATGCAAAAAAAGAAAAAATACATAATTAAAAAAAAGTCAATATCACTTATAAGCCACCGTAGGTATTTCTATGAAAAAGGAAAAGAAGTAGAAAATATCGACGGAGGAGACACTGACAGCACAGACGATTTCCAGCAAAGTGGAAAAATATCCAGAAAACCACGTCAAAATTACTAAATATTTTGGGTAGCGCAAGTATTTTAGTGATCAAAGTACCCTGAACTCGTCAAATGCACCCCACAAGCTTTATTTTACATATTTTTATGTCATTCCCGATCATGCACCCAACTGTATCTTCAAAAGTCGAAGTCGTAGTGAAAGTCGAAGTCGTAGTGAAAGTCGAAGTCGTAGTGAAAGTCGAAGTCGTAGTGAAAGTCGAAGTCGTAGCGAAAGTCGAAGTCGTAGTGAAAGTCGAAGTCGTAGCGAAAGTCGAAGTCGTAGTGAAAGTCGAAGTCGTAGTGAAAGTCGAAGTCGTAGTGAAAGTCGAAGTCGTAGTGAAAGTCGAAGTCGTAGTGAAAGTCGAAGTCGTAGTGAAAGTCGAAGTCGTAGCGAAAGTCGAAGTCGATTTGGCGATTTCACGAAGTGAAAGTCGAAGTCGTAGCGAAAGTCGAAGTCGATTTGGCGATTTCACGAAGTGAAAGTCGAAGTCGTAGCGAAAGTCGAAGTCGATTCGGCGATTCGACGATGCGAAGTGACGAAGTCGCGAAGTGAAATCCACTTCGCGACTTCGTCACTTCGCATCGTCGAATCGCCGAATCGACTTCGACTTTGACTACGACTTCGACTTTCACTTCGTGAAATCGCCGAATCGACTTCGACTTTCGCTACGACTTCGAGTTTCACTTCGTGAAATCGCCGAATCGACTTCGACTTTCACTACGACTTCGACTTTTGAAGACAGAGTTGTCGCATGATCTGAAATAAACTTATTTCCGCTTCACAAGAAAGTTGGCCCCTATTTAAGGTTTGTGAACAGTTTTTCTTGCATAACAGAGCAAGACTGTTACCCCATCCCCACTTTGCAACACCGAGAGAGAAGGTTGGTCATCACAGGGACAATCTACGGGTGTAATACCTATGGGCCGTCATAGCTCAGTAGGTAGAGCATCGCCGCGATAAGCCCGGGTCGTGGGTTCGAATCCCGCTGACGACTAATTTATTCTTTCTCTCTCAAAAATCATTTCATATGTATATATGCTCAGTGGCGGGTTACACGCCATATCAAATATCATTTCTCCATTAGTGTTTTATGTAAGAGTGCATGTTGTCCTACCTGTTTTTATGTCATAATAGAGGTGTCCATGATTTTTGTATACGTCTTATGTGTGTAATGCGTATTTTATGTTTTAATGTCATTGTATTTTACATGTCCCATATCTTAATGATGATAATTTCTATATGTATCATATATGGAAATAAAATAAAAAAGTATGAAGTTGAATATTTAGTGGATTCTATAGGCCTTTCATTGGTTTTGTTTATTTGTTTTTTTTTGTTTTTGATTTTTGTGCTGCCATACGGCAATCGGTGACATTTCGTTGATATCGGTTCAGGTTCAATTGCAACTGTTCTCATATACGGGCGTACTTACAAAAGTACTGCCCGAAAAGGAGCTCGTAATTTGGGAACCATCAAAGTTATATACCGTATCTGTAGAGGCTAACGATATCAGAGAGTGTAAGTGTTGGAGGGGGTGGTAAGTGTCATGTCAAAGTTTTGGGTTCATCGTAGACGATACGGGTGGATTATGACAATTGGCGAGAGATATGAACCTCTGAGTAATTTAAAAGATACAACTCGGTTCAAACGCGAAACAAGGAGTGTCACAGCTGTGGCCAATTAAACCGTATGTCACCTGAACAAATATTTATCACATAATACTTCTATACATTCACGCCATAATGTGATTAACACTGGAATTGCGGTTGATCATTGTTGGCATATTGATACTATCTGAACAATATCATATGATTGCACCTTTTACCTGCAGATAATTCCACAAGCGTAGTCGGGCTAGGTCCGATAAAAATGTCTTGTTTCCCATCACCGCCCGCCCCGATTTTTATTTATTTTATTTTTTATTTCTTCTCGCCTGCCTTGTTAGTGTTCTTCAGGTATAAAAATGACCCTGAAGTAGCTCTGGTTTGCATCAGGGATTGTTGAGTCTCGCTCCAAATACTTGTATACCCAGTCTAGCGGGTTTCGACGTATGCAGCCAGATCTCAGTTGTTTTCAGTACTGATTTTATGCAGTATTTTCGCAAATATTTTTTAGTAGAATCATCAAACTTTATATTTTCAGAAAGCCAACATTTCAATAAATCCGAGTAATTGTTGGTATTTACGGTGGCTCATAAGTGACATTGTGTTTTTTATAATTAATTTTCATTTTTTTTGGCATTATCACCTAGGTGGAAATTATTTTCACCTGGGTGATATTATTATCACCTGGGTGGAAATTATTTTCACCTGGGTGGAAATTATTATCACCTGGGTGGATATTATTATCACCTGGGTGGAAATGATTTTCACCTGAGTGGAAATTATTATCACCTGGGTGATATTATTATCACCTGGGTGGAAATTATTATCACGTGGGTGGAAATTTTTTAGGGGGAGGCGGGGGGAGGGCATTTCGCGCCCCCCCCCCAGGCCACGACAGGTCCTGTGACGTTAGTCACACTGCTTATGTCAAATATTACATGAAATAACAATTAACATAAAAGTATAATATTTATCTGCCGAATCACGATTTATGTGACTACTCTAATACTAATTTGTTTATTACTCATTATTTGACATTTTTGAAGAACTTAATCTCAATGAAATGGGCGTACGTTCGAACTCGAGAGCCTCCGCCTAAAGAATCAGTGATTGCAGCATAACTGAATTATGGCAGATGTTAAGGTGCATGTTTGTTCAGTTCAAGGACGGAGTATCATAATGGGTTCTTGGAATATGGATGAAAAGGTCGGCAAATAGTACCTGAAATAATTTACGTTCCCCTGTTTTTAGAACATGGTTAAAATGCCATATTGGAATATATGAAGAAAATCAACTAAGTTCAACTCCTAGTAATTTTGGCAAATTCAATATTTCACCAGAACATGGTCTGTATACTGACATAGATGCAGAAAATCGGCAAAGTCCAAAATGTCATAAATATTACAAAACTTAATATTTCATCTCATAAATATGACCAGCACATCTGCAAACCATGTTGAACATCTCTACGACGTTTCAAAAGCATCTGTGGGCACCGTGGGACTAGTTGATTACAGCAGAACGTGATCAATATACAGGATTATGCAAAAATGGGCAAAGTTTAAAACGTCATAAATATGACAAAAAATAATATTTCATCTCACAAATAGCAGGTGCACATCTTCAAAGCATGTTGAACAAGCTAGGAGAGTTTCTCTAGGACAAGCTGATTATACTTTAGTACTACTGGTACATTGTAATTAGTGGCGAAAATGACCAAAATATTAGAAATTTGACAAAATATAATACTTTATATTTCATCTCACAAATAGCAGGTGCACATATTCAAAGCATGTTTAACAAGCTGGGAGAGTTTCTCTAGGACAAGCTGATTATACTTTAGTACTACTGGTACATTGTAATTAGTGGCGAAAATTACCAACATATCAGAAATTTGACAAAATATAATACTTCATATTTCATCTCACAAATAGCAGGTGCACATCTTCGAAGAATGTTTAATAAGCCTGCAAAGTTTTAGGAACATCAACTCAAAACTCTAGGACTAGTTGATTATACTCGAGTTCCACTAGAACACTGTAATTGATGGCGATAATAGCAAAGTTAAAAAAAACATCATAAATTTGATAAAAATTTATATTTCATCTCACAAATAGCAGGTGCACGTCTACGAAGAATGTTTAATAAGCCTGCAAAGTTTCAGGAACATCCACTCAAACTTTAGGTGTGACGAACAGACAGACAGACGGATGGACGGACAGACAGAGCAAACACTTAATGCCTCCCGGCTACTTCGTAGCGGAGGCATAACAAAATCTTTCTCTAAAGTAATCGATGTCTTGAAACCTGGACCCAGAAAAAATTACTGAATAGGTGTCCCAACTGAACAATCAAACTTATAAATAACGTCCACCCAGGTGATAATAATATCACCCGGGTGAGAATAATTTCCACCCGGGTGATAATAATTTCTACCCAGGTCAAAATAATTTTCACCCAGGTGATAATAATATCACTCGGGTAAAAATAATTTCCACCCAGGTGATAATGCAAAAAAAAAAAAATACATAATTAAAAAAAAGTCAATGTCACCGTAGGTATTTCTATGAAAAAGGAAAAGAAGTAGAAAATATCGACGGAGGAGACACTGACAGCACAGATGGTTTCCAGCAAAGTGGAAAAATATCCAGAAAACCACGTCAAAATTACTAAATATTTTGGGTAGCGCAAGTATTTTAGTGATCAAAGTACCCTGAACTCGTCAAATGCACCCCACAAGCTTTATTTTACATATTTTTATGTCATTCCCGATCATGCACCCAACTGTATCTTCAAAAGTCGAAGTCGTAGTGAAAGTCGAAGTCGTAGTGAAAGTCGAAGTCGTAGTGAAAGTCGAAGTCGTAGCGAAAGTCGAAGTCGTAGTGAAAGTCGAAGTCGTAGTGAAAGTCGAAGTCGTAGTGAAAGTCGAAGTCGTAGTGAAAGTCGAAGTCGTAGTGAAAGTCGAAGTCGTAGTGAAAGTCGAAGTCGTAGCGAAAGTCGAAGTCGTAGTGAAAGTCGAAGTCGTAGCGAAAGTCGAAGTCGATTTGGCGAAAGTCGAAGTCGTAGCGAAAGTCGAAGTCGTAGTGAAAGTCGAAGTCGTAGCGAAAGTCGAAGTCGATTTGGCGATTTCACGAAGTGAAAGTCGAAGTCGTAGCGAAAGTCGACTTCGACTTTGACTACGACTTCGACTTTCACTTCGTGAAATCGCCGAATCGACTTCGACTTTCGCTACGACTTCGAGTTTCACTTCGTGAAATCGCCAAATCGACTTCGACTTTCGCTACGACTTCGACTTTCACTTCGTGAAATCGCCGAATCGACTTCGACTTTCACTACGACTTCGACTTTTAGAAAGTCGATGTGACGAAGCGACGAATGGCCGTATCCGGCTTCCATAGTTGTGTGATGTAACAGTAGCCCGGCATTTTTATTGGTTGATGGAAAATGCGTCTCTGACAAAACAAAATGCGGGGAATTCCCCTGCATACCATGAAGAGCAGAAAAAACATGGATGATACACATTGATCTACGTGACGAGGAAACAGTCCCTGTGACCAGTAGATACTCCGACAAACTCATCTCAGCGGTAAGGAGAATATTTATCAACATTTTTGTCATTGGTAAATCTGTAATGGAAGCCATTTGCGGATCTGCACTCTGAGAAGTCTGGCCACGCCGGTTGACGCTCTCTTACCAAGCTCCAGTTAACTCGCAAATTAATTAATGGCATATTCTAGAACCACCACCGGCGAGTATTACTATAATATAGTATTGTCAGATGATCGGAGTATACAGTGTTTTATTTCTTTATTTTTCTAGAATGTGTAAATACGTCATTCATTGGGCAGTCGTCGTCCATTAAGAGTTATAATTTATATACAAAGCCTATCCTGCACTTTAATCTTCTGTTGTAATTTCACAATAATTTACTGTAGTTTTATTGGAACAGTTAAATCCACCAAGAAATGATAAGCATAAATTTTGCGAAATACACTGTTTAATGTATTTTTGTGGATCTATGCAGAGAGTGTTTATATAATTATGGAAGCTACTGAATCCTGGTTCTCGATTAGGTTCCCCTGGGATTCAAAACGATTCCCCATAGGATTCACTATGATACCGGAATGGGTATCTGGCAGTCAGAAACCCCCGGTTCTCGAAAAGATACCCCTTGCATTCGTCACGATCCCCAGTTTCTTAACATGATTCCCCTGATCGCCCCACCACGTTGCTGTGAGACCTTGGGCGCAAGCGTTTTGTTTTTGACATTTCTTCTTCCTGTCTGCTATTTGGTGTCTAACATGGGTCGTCCTTGTTCAGTCAAATCCACACAAATAAGTTTCTTCGTGCCATCGATGCCAGATTCACCAGTTACATTTATGGTTTTGCAAAGCTTTTGTTCCAAATGTGATATCCCTTAACATACCCGAGGATGTACAAGGATGAACCATCGATGTGAAGGATGTTACTATCCATACATGTATATTGTGCTTAGATACTTGTGGGAATTTATCATTTTCTAAAGATAATATTTGTCAAATTGATCGAAGGTATTATAAGTCAGACTATGAGAATTCCTTTCAAGACGGAGAACAGGGGCGGACAGTTCACATTCATAATTTATTCATAACACCGAGAGAAATGGGAAATCCAGGAATGAATTCTCCCCCACGAGAACCCAAAGCATCGAGAGGATTTCCCTGATTTTCCTGTTGTACAGATCCATATAGAAAGGTAGGCTGTATAACATGGGAAACCATCGGGAGATTATTTGCCTTGTTCTAAACCGACGCGCGAGCTCTGGGCCTAGCATGAAAATGCATCAGACCGGAGTTAATCACTTCCGGGTTGGTGCACAAGAACTACGTTGTTTAGAAGACAGTAGATGTTTGGACTGTTATAAGCTGTGTTTTTCAGCATTTCTCGGAAATCTATTTCAAATTGCAGATGAGGCTTAATTTAGGTGCTAATATTAATAATGAAAAAAAATCTTTGTTTTATGGACATTTTGACACTCTTAACAGACTACGGCTGCCCATTGAATGACGGATCTGACGCATTTATTCAGATTGGACGTCCTGTTGATTTGGGCCACTTTGGGGGAAAACTGAAGGAAGGAGACATGATGGGGGGGGGCGGGGGGTTAGGAAGCTCTCAGCTTTCTCTGTTGAATGACCTTATGGCATCGACATTTCCATGGTGACCTATCCTCAAGACTTTTACAGGTAATATCCCACAAGGTTAATATTGTCAAGCCGAGTGGATTTATGCATCGAGAGTCTTCCAGATTATTGGTCACTGTTTGTGCTAATAACAAACATACAGCGATTAGATTGGTGGACACTTGTATGTCAGGACAGACGTTCAAATTTGAGTAAAGCACATTAAATCGTCACTGTGGTCATAGTTTTGAATTTATCAGCCCAATTCTTTCCAGTCTGACTCTTGAACAGCCTAAATGTATTGAGATGTACACAATTTATGTGATTAAATTAATATTTTAATTTAATTATTTTGTTAATTATTTTGAATTAGCTTTTCACTGATTGATTAAAAAACAAATTGCCGAATGTGGGCACTAATGATATCTCTTGTATGTTTAAGCCTTATCTGTGACAAAGTGAGAGACATTTTGGAGCAAATATAGACAAAAAAGAAATTGACATAGATGCAATTACATAATTCTTATTAAAAATGTAGACCTCAGTTCAAACCTGAATTGCTCGCATTTATGGCGCAAACATTTATGTATAAATGCTTGAATTTATGCCACAAATATTTATGTACTATACATCCACTCAATATCAGTCTGTATCCACATTAAATTAATAATTAATAATAACCAGATTGCCTGAAAGACTCAGAGCTTTGTTCCACACAGAAAGATCAAATTTCCCCCATTTTGCTATATAATACATATGGTTCTTGTTGAATATGCAATATTAATAGGAGGAGTTACACACCTATATTTTAGCCACTTAACATTTGACTTCTTCTATTCTCAACTAAGTAAACAAATTTACCCCATCTATTTAATGAGCGAGTATTTTGCTGTAGATAACATCTGTATCAGTTTTAAGACTGCTGTTTTCTTCCAGTCATATGGCTTAATTAATTTCTCCCTCGGAACTTTATAAGCTCGACACGTCATCACAAAACGATATTCGTCCTCAATTTCGTTACGGCTACACACACCATGCTCACTGCATAAACTACTTTTTCTCGCGAAAGCTCGCAACATATAAAACTTACTCAACTAGTGTCATAACTTTCTTATTAAACAGCCACTCTATTGGTCGTATAACATTCAACAACTTACCACTAATATAACACAATGTTTAATGAGTGTATAGCAGTTTATACCATATCATATTACGATCCACGTTATGAAACGCCTTTTTTACCTCCGTCGATCAGACGGAGGTCTAGGAGAGCAACGTGAAATCTCCCGCCGAATAATTGTCATATGGGGAACCCACGACTCATGTGATTTCCAATACGGTTTGCCATGGTTCCCGACGAAATTTTGAAGCCACATTTCTGGACACTATTGAAATAATGGGGAACCCTCATTGCAATGCATTTCAATGGGCCTTGCTTCTGTAGTCGGGTTCCACCTCCCATCATGCCTCACGAGTTACACGTAGCTGGCCGCTTTCAGCGGGAGATTCAACATGGCCAGCTTGTAGAGATGGACGATGCGATGTTTGGCTGTTTATCTGGTAAGTTTATTGCCGCCATTTTATGTCATTACAACACAATCATTCCTAGTAGACCACACCCCATTTCTATATATCGCAAAGTATTTGTCGGCTGATGACTTATGTCGAAGCCAACCAAATAGTCCAAGTTGTTGTTGTTGCATATCAAATGTATGGGAGGTCATGCACGCACTGACTGGAAGACAACAGCACAATCGACGATGCCCTGTATAAAAATTATATTTCCTTGGGGGGGGGGATGTTGGGCTATTTATTTTGGCATTAATTTCTTGTGCATTCAGCATTATTGTAATGAAGCATCAAATCACGGTTTATTGTTTGTCAAACGAAACCACATGTGTCTCTGTCCCAATTCCCATTTCAAAGGTTCATCCCCCAGCAGCATTCATATCAACTAACATTTCAATACACTGAATTAAAAATTATTCTTGAACCTATCAAATTACCTTGCCTCAGGCTACCATTCTCAGTTTTACAGTCCATTTAAAATAAACGAGTGAAAACAGATGAATAATGGTTTGATTTTGCAGAAGCACTAAATTGATCTACCTGTGTGAGTCTGTAAACTTATTTAAAGTGCTAATGCAGCGAAATTGTCAATTTCATTTTTATCATGAAATTTTACGGTTTGGGATTTCGAGTTTAAGTTAATAAAATTCTCACAGAGAGTTTTAAACAGGAAGATATTATATTTTTCTACGAGACATAAGGGGATTAGCAGATAAAGTGCGACATTTACGGTCGCCAGGTTTTCGTTTGTGTGACGTCATAAGTATGACATGCCGGTCGACGAGCAAGCCAGCGATACGCGTAGCATATGGCGAAGGCCAATCTCCATGGACTTAATTCACATTGTTGTTGACTTAATACTCTCAGTATCCATCACTGTCTTCGTATGGTAACGATCCAGGGATGCAAGAAAGAATCCAGTCGGCCAAGTGTCCCTGCATGACCACTTACAATGATTTATTTATTACTTACCTTAATTCGTTGGCAGTAGTTGGACGAAGGCATGCAGTTGTCTGATTCACATACGAGGGAACGGGGTTTTCGTGGATTTATCAGTTAATATAACACGTTAGCTGTCAAAACTCACAATATATTCCAAACTCTGTCTGTGCAATTATTCGTCATCAAAATTATTCCCCTGGCATTAGAAATTATTTTAAAAATCTCCAAAGTTTGTATCGTCTGAGTAACTGCATGTTGAATACACGCGCGATCATGCCGACAACCGGGCAAGTGAAAAGATTAGTGAGCACAGAGCTTTCTCTATGCCATGGATCTCTATGCTTTCTATCTTTGCAGAAACTTCTAAAACAGGGCTATTCCTCCAAGCGCCTCCACTCAAGGTTTCTCAAATTTGGCGATACATATCGCATGCTGATAGCAAAATACGAACGTAGCGTGCAAGATCTATGGCGTTACGTTTCGTAACTTGTGTCTAATTCCACTTAACCCGGGGCTAGGGGCCGTATGAACCCATGTACTTCAAGATCCTCATGGTGCTCATATGAACAGTCACATTCAAAGCGTGACTGAGATACACCATTCTCTAGATAACGACTTTAGAACGATTATTATGGATTAAGAATACTGATCAGCGATACGGATTTTATATTTGTGGAACATCATGATGTCTTTTTGGCATCATTGAAAACTGTTGACCGCTTCTCTCTTGCAGGAAACAAGCCTATGTTTATGTATACTATGATTGTCTTCTTTGAATTTGGTGCTATACTGTTATATGGATATGGAATAGGTCTTTGGATTATGGACGCGCATATTCTTTAATGGACGACGGCTGAATTATGAATGACGGACTAGACGCTTGTATGCACTAACATAATTTCAGAAATACTAAAATATTAAATTGGAGTTTACATACCGAGAAAACTAACATTTCAAACATTTCAACTAAAGGTTCAACAACAACAAAACTTAGTTTAAATAACAAACAGGACAAAGACAACATTGAAAGAACGAGTCCCTCGGGAGTATCTGAAATAAAAATAAACATGAAATTAGTTCAACATTATTCCGAAATATTTACATAATACTAAAAAATTGTCTAATGTGATAATAAACGAGAAGGGTGCAAGATAATTTTACCGATAGCACAGAAAAATATATACCGGTAAAACAGATATAGATTCTAATCAAAAAAATATTATTCAACAATTTTGAATAGCTTTTTCTTTTCTCATACCGCCCAAACTTATCGACAACAGTTTACATTTGCTTTCATAACAGATCATATTGTGGCACGCAAATAGAATATATGTCTAGAGTGAATGGAAGAAATTCTTGCATAAAGCCTTCACTTTTTGCACGAGAATACCGGAAGGTGAAATTGAAGACCGAAGACTTCTCTGCTGTTGTTTTTGCTTTGGCAGCACGCGGACCTCGGAGAAAGCACTTCAGACGTCGTGATAGTTTCATTCCAATTTAGAGCATATAATATTATGTTTTCAGATCTAATATGAAGTTGATTGTAATAGGAAGAAGAAAACATATATCTCTGAGAATCTTGGGATAATGCAGATCGATCTTCGTTATTTTCTTGAAGTTGGAAATCCTTCCGTGTAAATGATAAGTGATACACCGTAGAGCCTATGCATTCATGCAGGCAAACAAAATGCGGACACTGGCAGATAATTTTTTCTAAATATCGCACGAACACATTTATATAGACCAGGTTCTAGGTAATTAATTTGACAAAAATGCGTAATAATAATGGAACTGCTCAGTGGAATTTGAAGTCCTTTTTATGGCAATGAATTCAATTGAGCCTGGTTGCACACAAGCTCTAGGCTTCGCTCGGTCACGGATGCGTTGCTTTATGTATCTTCATTAGGTCCATACAAATTGGTAAAGGTCAGTCTATATTCATTCACACTTTAATAATAAACAGTTTCCTTGTCATACTCAATTTCCCTATGAACATAAATTCAAAAAAAAATTTAAACAAACCAGTATATTGGCCACGAGGACAGGCTTGCCGCCTTCCAACATTGTCCGCCATGCTGAACCAAGACTCCAGCTGACGACCGGTCATACTTATGACGCCATGCATATATAATTTTGTAAACAAAGCCAAAGAAAACGGTCGCACTTTTAAGAGCACAATTGCACGCCCTTTTCCATTTGAAATAAGAACTTCTCCTTGTCCGATTTCCCTCATGGATATAACAAATTAATCATGAAAGAATAGAGAACCAAGTTATTTAATAAAAATTTCGCTGCATTAGCTAAATAATATACATATACTTTTTGTTTGACAACATTGTAAACCTTTTCTTTTCATTTATCCTAACAATTTAGTGACATCCACATTGTGTGCTGTGACACTTGTATGCAACAAAACCCGCTTGGAATATAATGGAGGTTCAAGTCCAGCTGGTATGTATCCTACTACATGTATAATTACTGATCTGCACATACACCATCAGATATCTTTTGATGAAAAATAATTTGCTTGTTAAAACCTGATATTCTGAAAACTTATATCAGTTATATACAACTTATATCTTATATCTTAGTTGAAACAAAGGAGTGTCTACATTCCACATGTAGGCCTACATTATTAAGATTTTTTACTGATAGCATGGATAGAACCTTTTAAGCCCTGGACATACCACTGAGCATTTATTTGCCATACGATCACAGTTCACATGCCTTGTTCAGACCCCGTGATCTGGTACCAAACAGACACTATCACTAGATGAAAGAAGCAGATCATGATATACATTTCAGGTTTTACTGATGCCAAATGACTTGAACAGAAGACAATTAGACAAAAAGAAAATCAATAAATATATCAATAAATAATAAATTACATAGACAATTTTCCTGTCTTTGCAAGGGGGACATCAGACACACAACACAGACCATTCATTCGAATTTCACCTTCCATTGGGGAGACACAAATATTCCTCAAATACAGTATACGTATTCTCTTTTGTGATCTAATTTTCGTTTGTCAAAATATTGCTCCATAGAGAAGTTACTGATATAAATAATCCTGTCCTAGATTATAATATCCTGGATTCTTATCATGCTCATGCCACTAACATGAACATCATTGAACTCCATTCCAACCAGTGGTCAAAATCCATCATCGTTCTTCAGGATTCATATTATTGATCACTCATAGATTGGATTAAGTTCTCATAGTACTCAGTTCTCATTTCATACTTTCGCAAATTCTGGTAACATGGGCAGGTCCCATTTCTATTAAGTACACGTATGAAAGGTGCGAACTGGTATAATGGATTTCATCTTGTTGTGTATGACGAAAGAATGAAATATAATGAAGGCCATTAACATTTTCAATGAAGTGAGTTTTGATATTAAATATGTATACAATTCATTCAAACCTGCAGGTCATGGATTAAGCAATTCTGATATCAGATGCAACAGGACTGTTGCACAATGGATGTACTGGATGAAATGAAAAAACCAATACAGACTATCGATTGGTTCAGCTGTGTCAGAAAGTTGTGGAATGACAGAGGTGGGGAAAATTAGAGCCAATGATTTGCCACACCCCTCCCCCCATTGGATATCAGCTGATTCCTCATGAAATAAACATTAAACATGTAATGACCACCTGCAGAGTGATACATGTGTCAATCAGTCAGACATTTCCAAGGATGCCCAGTTCTAACTTAAGACAACCATGCCGGACTGCATTCCTTCACTCAGGATAATTGGATCTAACTTTTACAAAACCTGCTGTTCCCAATAGCTCCTGGATCTACAACACATAAATGAAGGGACCTAGTTTATCAGTGCTATGGCAAAAATATCATGTAGAATGGGATTGTGTGGATAATATCAGATCCATGGAAGTTGAAGTCCTGCAGCATGCTCCACAAATACCATCTAAGGTCATAAAACTTTCTGGTCTGCACCAGTGTGGATGTATAATTTTTTTTCTACAAAATTATATCCCTTGACCAGGTGAGGACCTGGATGTGTCTAAAATGATTTAGCTTCTAGAAACAAAGACTTCATTTCCTGAGTAGAGGTAAAACCCGAACATATTCTGATTATTTTATTCAAATTTTAATTCCACTTCTGGTATATGTACATGTATAAAAATACATACAGAATGAACTGCACACAGTTTAACACAAGGAACAGGTATATGTATCTCATTACATTCTTAACTAAAGATAAATACCTGGGTGATATTACAAAAATACCATTGTGTTATATATTGTTATGATTGGCATAACTTTAGCTGCTGAAGATATTTCTAATTTGAAGGCAATGGGCAATCATACTAAATTTATTTTCATAACTTAAATCGAGATTAGCAAGTGAGGTTTTACAACATCATATAATAAGCATCATGGGGCTCCTTCAGTTTATTGTAGACATATATACCCTTGAATATCTGTTACCATGATTCAGTCATAATATTGTCTTTAATATATTGATGTCGATAAAGAATAAACATAATTATTTGATAGTATTATTAACTGTATGTTGTTTATAGTGTGACAAAATGTAGTCTACAGCCTGTTTAATTACTCATTCATGTTTTAAGTCTCATTTATGTTCTGTGGCATTTCAAGGTTTTAGTTGCTCAGTTGCCGATGTCATCTTCGTAATATATCGAAAATACTATCGAAATCAACGTTTATTATTATATTCTATGTGTATTCGGCTGCTATGGAAATATTCTATGTTGAATGTGTTAAATCTTTAATTATATGTCGCGTGTATAGGTGCAAATTTGATGTATACGACGTGAGTGGTTCTGTTTGCGAGACGCAATAATCGTATATGTGACGTCAGTCTGTTACGTGGCTGACGTAATTGGTTACGTAGCCGACTTGACGGGAGGGAAGACATTGGAAGTGGAAGCGAGAGGACGTGTTTTGGCGTCGACTGTGTTTGTGAACGGGTAGGACGATCTTTTATTTGTGGCACAGATTATTTCATTTCATTTATTTCGTTTCTAACGTAACTTTAGTTGATCTGATATGCGAGTATAAACTATTAGGTTGATCAAACCTTTCGTTTAGCGTGACGAGCTTTTAGATTCGCCAATCCGAACGGCTTCGGATCAGTGTGGAAGATTCGATGTTATAGTTTTAGGATTCTCTTCATTTATTGTATTAATCTTTCCTACGGTCCAGTTGATGACTGAAGTAGCCAACTGTTTCTTTATTTAATAAATCCATTGTCGTTGAATTTTATATTCTCTTTTTGTTATTCATTGGTTAGATCCGAATCAAGTATTGTTAGTCGGAATTATTTTCACCGACGTTATTGGTCTTATAAACCGCCCACCCCCTCGGCCCGCTACAATATGATTAACATGAACTTTTTATTTGCTGGAATCCAGCCATTTGTTCCATATGGACAATATTCTCATCAGCCATCACCATTCAATATGAATGTGATAAATGTACAAGTTAATGGTCATTGATACAGTATGGTGAAGGTGACCTGTAACACCAGTACACAAAATTTTACCGAGCGCATTGAATCCTCATCACATGATGCTGAGACAGATCAGAACGGCGTGTCGGTAAAATCAGGTGTGTTTTGTAGAGGATTCTCTCAATGATGATGCTATAGTACACATACAAAATATGAAGTGTTGATGTGTAGGGCCTATAGCACAAAATCACAAGCAAGTTGGTACAACTAGGCACACAGGGTCTCATTTCTGCTGCTAACGTGTTGATTTAGATGGGGTCGTCCTCTCAGGGGGAGGTGGGGGTGGGATAGGGCCCAATGCCTCAAGCACTATTCCAGGTTTTCCATCAATATACTCTATTCCATACCCCAATTTTCAAGCACGTCAACTCAGAGGAAAAATATTTGCTGGGAATGTGACTTCCACATCCCTGGCTGGACATGCTTGTGGGGAACCCTCAATCCCAGGTTAATTACCATTGGTGAAGTTAACGTCCAACAAATGCAAAATTGAGCTTGGCATCCGGCCCTATGTTATTCAGTGATGTATTCCCCGTCGGACCCAGTTGCCTCGACGGAGATCTTTGCGCTCATCCAGCGCTTGTTTATCTAATAAGCAACAATTTCTTCTACTTTCTGAGACGATTAGCTACAATACGAACATTGCATCAATAGCTGAATAGTTGGGTATTAACCCAAATTGAGTATCAGAGATGACAGTATATGTGTTTGGCCATACAGATAGACGCCTGTTCATTACTGGCGTGTATAATTTCTATAAATGACTAAGGGAACGAATTTACATGGTTCAGCTTCCCTTTCTTATATATAGGAACAATCATTCCAGCGCTCCATTTTGAGGAGGAGTAACCTCCTTTTACAATCGCATTGAATAATTCAGAAAATACATGTAGGCACAAGGATATCTGAACATGCAATAAAGTATCCATTTTTTTATCCATCAAAACCTGGGCTTTTGTTCGAATTCAGGCTTTTAATCATTTCTTGAATCTCCGCTACTTCCCCTCTCTCATTTGATCACACCCACGACATCTTCTCCAAACTTCAAGTGAGTTTTCATGAAATCTCGAGTCACTTTCTCTGTATTCTCCTTTCCATCTATATCTCTTTCCTCAAGCACATTCACAAACACAAGTTTGAACGCATTGTGCCCCGTTGTAAATCTGTCAACTCATCTGTGGTCTTCTTCAGCTTCTTTAACGCGTCGTCCATAAGTTATCCCCGAGGGATAAAAATTTCGATTGGAATACACCCAATCTTCTAAAAATATATCGGCCAACACGTCTAACTTGGAAAGCCTACGCTGAATGTCTAATTGCCTCCGTCAATGCTGGTAGGTGAAGGGTTAAATAATCTATGCTCAGGCATTTGTGGATTTATATGTTGTGGATAAGGAGTAATAATAATTCTCCAGAACTATCTACCGAATATCCAATCCGGTCCATGGAATTTGTACTCCGATCTTGGGGTTGAAATTTGTCCCGAGCACGCCTGTACTCTCACCACTTGACATAATGGTCGATTTCTCACCTGTCACTGGATTTGTGTTCGGCACTTTTCAGTCGTTATTTGTTTTCCTCGAATCTTTTCCCACCGATACAAAATTTTAACCGAGGTTCAACAAAGAAAAGTTTTGTATAGTTATTTTCCAGTTTAGCTGCCGCCCATATTCAGATTAATTCCAGCCTTGGTGGATACACTACATTTGACGACACCCCCTCAGTCCGCCATCTCTCATACTCCATTAGTATTCAGACTGTACTTCCTGGTGTTGATTTCGGCCACTTTGCGTAAATTACAACTGCCAACGTCTGGAGACCATGCGCAATCGCATGAAGAGTGTTGTCAGTATAGTATTTTATCAGTCCAGTAAAGTACGAATTTGAGTAACGTTACTATTTTTGATAACGACCCAACAGATCGACCTGAAAACAGTTATCTACCTTAGCTAAAGTAAACATGACGTGGTTTGGGTCACCTTTTCGCCCACAAACGAAGGATTTCAACATCAAAGAAGGCCACCAGCCATTCTGAACATCTTGAATCTTCATTAACATCAGATGAGTTATGTGTTTGAGCTGATCTGTTATCACAGCTCCCGACCTAACGTATCTAATTCCGCTTAAGCCGATGCTAGGGGCTGTGTGGATACTGCATAGTCTCGACATCAACAGCTGCAATAAAAGCGCAGGTGACATACTAAGCCTACGTCCGAGAATCCACCGTATTCTCCGTTCTGAATTGGAGGTGCCATAGGAAGCTTTCCTGTGGAGTTATATGGTTGCTTTTTAGTCGTCAGAAGGTCGTCGATTTCCCCACCACTTGCATATAGCCCCAATGTATTACCTGTATATGACGGGATTCTGCTGGTGCACTGTTAGTCCCCGAGGCCCGCCCTCTCTACAAGCCAGTCGACAAATTTATGTAGGTTTATTGTTTTGGTGGGAAATTTAATTTGTACGACGTCGGGCAATACAGGTTATATTTTTGGGGTAATCTTACATTTACCAAGTTTACTCCATGTTCAAGTGTTTATTCTATCAGGCTTCCTCGATGCTCATCCATTAACATCAGATGGGTTATTTGATTGAGCTATCTGTCATCACAGCTCCCGAACTAGCGTATCTAATTCCGCTTAAGCCGGTGCTAGTGGCCGTGTTTATACTTCATAGTCTCCACATGAACATCAACAATAAAAGCGCGGCTGGGTTACTAATGCTACGCCCGAGAATCCACTGTGTTCTCGGTTTTGAATGTGAGATGCCGAGGGAAGCTCTCCTGTGAAGTCATATTGTTGCTTTTTAGTCCCCAGATGTCGTTAATTTTTTCCACATATGGCATATCGCTCCAATTTATTACCTGTATACGGTAGGATTCTGCTGGTGGACTATCAGTCCCCGAGGCCCGCCCTCTGTACATGTCAGTCGACAAATATATGTAGGTTTATTGTTTTTGTGGGAAATTTGAGTCGTACGACGTCGGGTATTACTGGTTGGTTTTTCTGGGCATTCTTGCATTTACCAGGTTTGCCCCATATTGAGGCGTTTACTCCATCAGACGTGCTTGATGCTTATCCATTAGCATCAGATGAGTTACATGTTGGAGCTTATCTGTCATCACAGCTCCCGAGCAAGCGTATCTCATTCCGTTTAAGCCGGTGCTAGGGGCCGTGTGGATAATTCATAGTCTCCACATTGTCTCGCGGCTGGGATACTAAGGCTACGTCCGATAATTCACCGTATTCTCGGTTTTAAATGTGAGGTACCGAGGGAAGCCTTCCTGTGGAGTCATATGGTTGCCAGATGTCAATTTTAAACTCATCTCGATTGATTTAATGCACCTAAATTTTTTCCTTTGGGCTCCACTAGCTTCGAGATCAGTTTAGTGGGAAATCTGACTATCACTGACTGATGGCAAATGTCAGTCTAAAAAACATTCGAACTTCCAGGTTACCACAAAAATGTGATTTTATTCCGATGTATCATTCTCACATGTGCTGACACTATGAGTCAGAGTTTGGTCTGAATCGCTCTCCATTACCAATGTTGGCTCTTACACCCGTCAGTTGGATTATATCGGCTTTTCCGTCACTTATTATCTACCTATTTAAAATCGGTAGCTCAGTTACTTACGTTGGTATTTAAAACACCATTAAAATATTAACCCTCCAGATAAACTGGAGATATTACAAGTCACCCATAGCCGTACGTCGGTCCGAATGAGCCGAAAACCCGATAAGCTTCTCGGTCATCCGCACCTCGACGTTGGAAGTTATTGGTCGCTCATAATCCTGTCTGGCGAAATTTTGCTAATCCTGACATGGACATCACGGCGATTTCTTTAGTTCTACAGCCAGGAAGATCAAATTACATCTTATCGACGTGTCCAACCGATAGCGGAATTTTCTTCCTCTGTTGGATTGACATGGCTGAAAACGGATTTCCTAGCCGACAGAAGCCGCATTCAACCGTTCTATCGTATTTTACTGATAAAGATAACTGGACGAATCAGGTCCCGCTTCCACGATGCACTGCGCATGTATAACAGTATACAAGCTAAACTGACACTCCTGTTTAAATATTCACTTGTCTTCTGCTGTATTTTGTTGAGTGTGCTTTCTCTTATTAACAGAAGATAACTGTGTATTTTATATGAGGAAAATGCCGTTAATACAGCCGCACAAATCGAACTTTGTCTTGGAACAACAAAATAATCTTCTGGGATATTTCATATATTTAATTAAAGTGGCTAGATTACTGCACTAATGCAGAGATTTGGTAAAGAAAATATGAGTAATATTTTTACAAAATGTTACTAGCTAATAATATATCTTCATTAGATCGAAAAAGGCTTCCTAATAGAATGTAATATGTAGATTATATGCTGATCCTTCTTCCCTGCCGCATCTTCTCCGCAATATAATTCCCGATCGGGAAGTATTATGAGGTATTCACTTACATTTGATCAAATACAGAAGGTAGTAATCGCAATACAAGATTGTTATTTTTGGATGAATAAATTAAGAGAATATGAGTATGACGAGATTGGAGGGCCGAAAGTAACACATGTAATATAAGGTTGTCTTATTCAAGAACGAAATGGTTAAGAGACGTTACCTAGCTTATATTATACCACCGGCATTTGTATAGGCGAGGACTCCGAATATTCCCAATTGAGGACAGGAAAAAGCGCATGCTTCCATAACCCAACTTCAACTAAAAGCACAAGTTTATCTGCTCTGCAAACTAACCGAGCAAGCTGACATCTCAACATTGAATTACATATACTTAAGATATTCATGCTTAAGTATAGATATCAATGAGATGTTGTGATGACATGTGGGAATGGTTATAGTATATGCAAACCTAGGAATAAGGTGACTCCCTCGCTAAATTTTTTGCCTGAAATAATTAAGCGTGATTTGACACGAAGACAGTTTTGTTATTGTTAATATCAGCTCTGTGGATTTAGAAACAACTCCGCCTGTTTGCCAACATCTTTACGCAACAACTGACGGTCACATCGAAATTGTAAGATAAACAAATTTGGCTGAATTCAACGACTGGGAGTTGTGTTTGTGAGTGTGTGAATTATGGCGGGGGGAATGTTGGTGAAAGAGTGAGGACGACACAGTAAAATTTCAAAACTGTGGGTTAAGATGTATCGATTTTTGTTTCCTCAAAGCATGGATATGAAATATCAAGATTAATAACGTAAATAAAATGGGTCCCTGTATTAAATAAACCCGGCAATCCCCTGTTGGTCAGCACATGTAGTACACCTCCATTTTGCAAAATAAAACACATCTGCTGGGCGACAAGAGCGGTGATGCAAGAGAAACGATTCCTTGACGCCAAATTGTTTACAGAACAGAAAAGGAAGAATTGATACATTTTATAGTCTCTTTTGTTGTGTTATTATTGACGATTTATTTAGTGATAATCCGTATTGTTTGGTCATGTTATTACAATAATGTCTCAAAATCGTTCAGTTACCGGACCATATTTGCTTATGACACCCAATTGGCGTTGCGTTTAAATTAAAAATCTATTGTTTATAAACAATTAGAACAATTTAAAGCTGAATGCTTCTATTATACCCATACACACAACGGACTATTCCCCCCACCGTTCCTGCCCTTCGGGTTCTTTTCATATCCCTCAATGAGGATTTTCAACTTGACTCGATGTTATTTGCCTTTCCTAGTTATATAATATGTGATCATATTGTATGCGTTGAATAAGTGAGTGGTAACTCACATTGTATTCCTCTCGTGCCACCCTGGGTGGTTAGAGTGTAATAAATGATTGATTGAATCTGGGACGAATATTCGTCCCAGATTGAATGCACCAGTGGCATGGTAATCCAATGATAATCCAATGAAACGCAGATAATGGTTCCTGTTAAAGTGGAAAATAGTCAGCATAACTTTTTAAGGTTTAAAAAAATCAGCACAAATATATGATATAGATATTATGACAAATATAATAAATCATACCAATTTAGAGAGAGACACGAATTGAAGATAGTATGACATAATATGGAATACAATACAAGCGTCTAGCCCGTCATTCAATATTCAGCCGTCTTCCAATAAAGAATTTCCGCGTCCATGATCCAAACGGGATCCGGACAAAACCCCCAGTGGACAAAACCCCCTAGGACAAAACACCCACGGACAAAACCCCCTAGGACAAAACACCCACGGACAAAACCCCCAAAATTGAAAAGTCGGACAAAACCCCCATCTCACCCAAAAATAGCTATTTCAGACAGAATTTTTACATTTTTAATATTGAAATTCATAAATATCTATTCTCTATGATCCTTGTCTTTTTTTTTTGTATTTCAGCTATAAGGATTATAATGTCTGGTGTTCACTAAACAATTACTAAACAATGAGTAGGCCATTAATCTTCAGTTAACTGCGGAATCTATTTGTGGATGTCAGAGATGGTCGGAAGACAATACAAGAATTGCCAAGAGGAGCTGGACACAACATTCGTTTGGTATGAAAATCTGCTACTGAAAAACATATGCTAATGTGCTAGTGAAAAACTTCGTTTGGGGGGAAAAAGTGCTAGTGAGAAACTGGGATTACTTCCAATTATTGGTCATGTAAGAACAGGGTAGCCTGTATAATAGGTTACACAAGTATTGAAAGATTAATAAATATGATATAACATCAAATAACTTTGTCTTGATATCTTATCATTTACTATGTTATTTATTTTATTGCTAAAACAGCATAGGTAAAATAGCATAGGAAATTATATGTGATGGGGGTTTTGTCCAGTGGGGGTTATGTCCGGTGGGGGTTATGTCCGGTGGGGGTTATGTCCGGTGGGGGTTTTTTGTCCTCGGGGGTTTTGTCCGTGGGCGTTTTGTCCGCTGGGGGTTTTGTCCTACACCCGATCCAAACACCTAATTCATATAATAACATTATCACCAAATAGAACTTTACATAGAACTAGGTTAATTTCCTGTCAGACAGAAGCGGTCAGCAGTTTTCAATGATGCCACCAATCTCCAATGTACGAGTTGTCACAGCGAAACAGCTCACCAATTACCAGTATACGAGTTGTCAGAGCATTTCCATCATAGCTCTCTGGATTTGTATCTAATACCGCTTATGCCGGTGCTAGGGGCCGTGTGGTCATATCATCCAAGTTGCCACATGAACCGGTACAATAAAAGCGTACCTGAGATACGACACATATCACGAATCGTTAGATTCTTGGTATGTGCTTTAGAATATGTTAACCAGAAGACTATTCTGTGAAATCATGTGACGCAGTCAGTATGTCGGCACCTCTTCCAACTTCCCTTATATGTGTTGTAATTTTTTCCTGTATAAGGCGAGATTCTGCTGGTGGACGTTTCGTCCCCGAGGCCCGCCCCCTGTACAGACCTTTTGATCTTTGATATATGTTGGCATTTGTGGGAAGTTGATGCTGGGTCGACATCGGGCCTTACAGACTAGTCTTTTATGTTAAATGCCGTCATTTCCGTCTCACGACGATACAGCTCACCAATCTCCAATGTACGAGTTGTCACAGCGAAACAGCTCACCAATTACCAGTATACGAGTTGTCAGAGCATTTCCATCATAGCTCTCTGGATTTGTATCTAATACCGCTCATGCCGGTGCTAGGGGCCGTGTGGTCATATCATCCAAGTTGCCACATGAACAGGTACAATAAAAGCGTACCTGAGATACGACACATATCACGAATCGTTAGATTCTTGGTATGTGCTTTACAATATTTTAACCAGAAGACTATTCTGTGAAGTCATGTGACGCAGTCAGTATGTCGGCACCTCTTCCCACTTCCTTTATATGTGTTGTAATTTTTTCCAGTATAAGGCGAGATTCTGCTGGTGGACATTTCGTCCCGGAGGCCCGCCCCCTGTACAGACCTTTTGGTCTTTGATATATGTTGGCATTTGTGGGAAGTTGATGCTGGGTCGACATCGGGCCTTACAGACTAGTCTTTTGTGTTAAATGCCGTCATTTACGTCTGACGACGATACAGCTCACCAATCTCCAATGTACAAGTTGTCACAGCGAAACAGCTCACCAATTACCAGTATACGAGTTGTCAGAGCATTTCCATCATAGCTCTCTGGATTTGTATCTAATACCGCTTATGCCGGTGCTAGGGGCCGTGTGGTCATATCATCCAAGTTGACACATGAACAGGTACAATAAAAGCGTACCTGAGATACAACACATATCACGAATCGTTAGATTCTTGGTATGTGCTTTAGAATATGTTAACCAGAAGACTATTCTGTGAAGTCATGTGACGCAGTCAGTATGTCGGCACCTCGTCCCACTTCCCTTATATGTGTTGTAATTTTTTCCTGTATATGGCGAGATTCTGCTGGTGGACGTTTCGTCCCCGAGGCCCGCCCCCTGTACAGACCTTTTGGTCTTTGATATATGTTGGCATTTGTGGGAAGTTGATGCTGGGTCGACATCGGGCCTTTACAGACTAGTCTTGTGTTAATTGCCGTCATTTACATCTGACGACGATACAGCTCACCAATCTCCAATGTACGAGTTGTCACAGCGAAACAGCTCACCAATTACCAGTATACGAATTGTCAGAGCATTTCCATCATAGCTCTCTAGATTTGTATCTAATACCGCTTATGCCGGTGCTAGGGGCCGTGTGGTCATATCATCCAAGTTGCCACATGAACAGGTACAATAAAAGCGTACCTGAGATACAACACATATCACGAATCGTTAGGTTCTTGGTATGTGCTTTAGAATATGTTAACCAGAAGACTATTCTGTGAAGTCATGTGACGCAGTCAGTATGTCGGCACCTCTTCCCACTTCCCTTATATGTGTTGTAATTTGCTCCTGTATATGGCAAGATTCTGCAGGTGGACGTTTCGTCCCCGAGGCCCGCCCCCTGTACAGACCGTTTGGTCTTTGATATATGTTGGCATTTGTGGGAAGTTGATGCTGGGTCGACATCGGGTCTTACAAACTAGCCTTTTGTGTTAAATGTCGTCATTTTCATCTGACGACGATACAGCTCACCAATCTCCAATGTACGAGTGGTCACAGCGGAACAGCTCACCAATTACCAGTATACGAGTTGTCAAAGCATTTCCATCATAGCTCTCTGGATTTGTATCTAATACCGCTTATGCCGGTGCTAGGGGCCGTGTGGTCATATCATCCAAGTTGCCACACGAACAGGTACAATAAAAGCGTACCTGAGATACAACACATATCACGAATCGTTAGATTCTTGGTATGTGCTTTAGAATATGTTAACCAGAAGACTATTCTGTGAAGTCATGTGACGCAGTCAGTATGTCGGCACCTCTTCCCACTTCCCTTATATGTGTTGTAATTTTTTCCTGTATATGGCGAGATTCTGCTGGTGGACGTTTCGTCCCCGAGGCCCGCCCCCTGTACAGACCTTTTGGTCTTTGATATATGTTGGCATTTGTGGGAAGTTGATGCTGGGTCGACATCGGGCCTTACAGACTAGTCTTTTGTGTTAAATGCCGTCATTTACATCTGACGACGATACAGCTCATCAATCTCCAATGTACGAGTTGTTACAGCGAAACAGCTCACCAATTACCAGTATACGAGTTGTCAGAGCATTTCCATCATAGCTCTCTGGATTTGTATCTAATACAGCTTATGCCGGTGCTAGGGGCCGTGTGGTCATATCATCCAAGTTGCCACATGAACAGGTACAATAAAAGCGTACCTGAGATACGACACATATCACGAATCGTTAGATTCTTGGTATGTACTTTAGAATATGTTAACCAGAAGACTATTCTGTGAAATCATGTGACGCAGTCAGTATGCCGGCACCTCTTCCAACTTCACTTATATGTGTTGTAATTTTTTCCTGTATAAGGCGAGATTCTGCTGGTGGACGTTTCGTCCCCGAGGCCCGCCCCCTGTACAGACCTTTTGATCTTTGATATATGTTGGCATTTGTGGGAAGTTGATGCTGGGTCGACATCGGGCCTTACAGACTAGTATTTTATGTTAAATGCCGTCATTTCCGTCTGACGACGATACAGCTCACCAATCTCCAATGTACGAGTTGTCACAGCGAAACAGCTCACCAATTACCAGTATACGAGTTGTCAGAGCATTTCCATCATAGCTCTCTAGATTTGTATCTAATACCGCTTATGCCGGTGCTAGGGGCCGTGTGGTCATATCATCCAAGTTGCCACATGAACAGGTACAATAAAAGCGTACCTGAGATACGACACATATCACGAATCGTTAGATTCTTGGTATGTGCTTTAGAATATGTTAACCAGAAGACTATTCTGTGAAATCATGTGACGCAGTCAGTATGTCGGCACCTCTTCCAACTTCCCTTATATGTGTTGTAATTTTTTCCTGTATAAGGCGAGATTCTGCTGGTGGACGTTTCGTCCCCGAGGCCCGCCCCCTGTACAGACCATTTGATCTTTGATATATGTTGGCATTTGTGGGAAGTTGATGCTGGGTCGACATCGGGCCTTACAGACTAGTCTTTTATGTTAAATGCCGTCATTTCCGTCTGACGACGATACAGCTCACCAATCTCCAATGTACGAGTTGTCACAGCGAAACAGCTCACCAATTACCAGTATACGAGTTGTCAGAGCATTTCCATCATAGCTCTCTGGATTTGTATCTAATGCCGCTTATGCCGGTGCTAGGGGCCGTGTGGTCATATCATCCAAGTTACAACACGAACAGGTACAATAAAAGCGTACCTGAGATACAACACATATCACGAATCGTTAGATTCTTGGTATGTGCTTTAGAATATGTTAACCAGAAGACTATTCTGTGAAGTCATGTGACGCAGTCAGTATGTCGGCACCTCTTCCCACTTCCTTTATATGTCTTGTAATTTTTTCCAGTATAAGGCGAGATTCTGCTGGTGGACATTTCGTCCCCGAGGCCCGCCCCCTGTACAGACCTTTTGGTCTTTGATATATGTTGGCATTTGTGGGAAGTTGATGCTGGGTCGACATCGGGCCTTACAGACTAGTCTTTTGTGTTAAATGCCGCCATTTACGTCTGACGACGATACAGCTCACCAATCTCCAATGTACGAGTTGTCACAGCGAAACAGCTCACCAATTACCACTATACGAGTTGTCAGAGCATGTCCATCATAGCTCTCTGGATTTGTATCTAATACCGCTTATGCCGGTGCTAGGGCCCGTGTGGTCATATCATCCAAGTTGCCACATGAACAGGTACAATAAAAGCGTACCTGAGATACAACACATATCACGAATCGTTAGATTCTTGGTATGTGCTTTAGAATATGTTAACCAGAAGACTATTCTGTGAAGTCATGTGACGCAGTCAGTATGTCGGCACCTCTTCCCACTTCCCTTATATGTGTTGTAATTTGCTCCTGTATATGGCAAGATTCTGCAGGTGGACGTTTCATCCCCGAGGCCCGCCCCCTGTACAGACCTTTTGGTCTTTGATATATGTTGGCATTTGTGGGAAGTTGATGCTGGGTCGACATCGGGTCTTACAAACTAGCCTTTTGTGTTAAATGTCGTCATTTTCATCTGACGACGATACAGCTCACCAATCTCCAATGTACGAGTTGTCACAGCGGAACAGCTCACCAATTACCAGTATACGAGTTGTCAAAGCATTTCCATCATAGCTCTCTGGATTTGTATCTAATACCGCTTATGCCGGTGCTAGGGGCCGTGTGGTCATATCATCCAAGTTGCCACACGAACAGGTACAATAAAAGCGTACCTGAGATACAACACATATCACGAATCGTTAGATTCTTGGTATGTGCTTTAGAATATGTTAACCAGAAGACTATTCTGTGAAATCATGCGACGCAGTCAGTATGTCGGCACCTCTTCCAACTTCCCTTATATGTGTTGTAATTTTTTCCTGTATAAGGCGAGATTCTGCTGGTGGACGTTTCGTCCCCGAGGCCCGCCCCCTGTACAGACCTTTTGATCTTTGATATATGTTGGCATTTGTGGGAAGTTGATGCTGGGTCGACATCGGGCCTTACAGACTAGTCTTTTGTGTTAAATGCCGTCATTTACGTCTGACGACGATACAGCTCACCAATCTCCAATGTACAAGTTGTCACAGCGAAACAGCTCACCAATTACCAGTATACGAGTTGTCAGAGCATTTCCATCATAGCTCTCTGCATTTGTATCTAATACCGCTTATGCCGGTGCTAGGGGCCGTGTGGTCATATCATCCAAGTTGCCACATGAACAGGTACAATAAAAGCGTACCTGAGATACGACACATATCACGAATCGTTAGATTCTTGGTATGTGCTTTACAATATTTTAACCAGAAGACTATTCTGTGAAGTCATGTGACGCAGTCAGTATGTCGGCACCTCTTCCCACTTCCTTTATATGTGTTGTAATTTTTTCCAGTATAAGGCGAGATTCTGCTGGTGGACATTTCGTCCCGGAGGCCCGCCCCCTGTACAGACCTTTTGGTCTTTGATATATGTTGGCATTTGTGGGAAGTTGATGCTGGGTCGACATCGGGCCTTACAGACTAGTCTTTTGTGTTAAATGCCGTCATTTACGTCTGACGACGATACAGCTCACCAATCTCCAATGTACAAGTTGTCACAGCGAAACAGCTCACCAATTACCAGTATACGAGTTGTCAGAGCATTTCCATCATAACTCTCTAGATTTGTATCTAATACCGCTTATGCCGGTGCTAGGGGCCGTGTGGTCATATCATTCAAGTTGCCACATGAACAGGTACAATAAAAGCGTACCTGAGATACAACACATATCACGAATCGTTAGATTCTTGGTATGTGCTTTAGAATAGGTTAACCAGAAGACTATTCTGTGAAGTCATGTGACGCAGTCAGTATGTCGGCACCTCTTCCCACTTCCCTTATATGTGTTGTAATTTTTCCTGTATATGGCGAGATTCTGCTGGTGGACGTTTCGTCCCCGAGGCCCGCCCCCTGTACAGACCTTTTGGTCTTTGATATATGTTGGCACTTGTGGGAAGTTGATGCTGGGTCGACATCGGGCCTTACAGACTAGTCTTTTGTGTTAAATGCCGTCATTTACATCTGACGACGATACAGCTCACCAATCTCCAATGTACGAGTTGTCACAGCGAAACAGCTCACCAATTACCAGTATACGAGTTGTCAGAGCATTTCCATCATAGCTCTCTAGATTTGTATCTAATACCGCTTATGCCGGTGCTAGGGGCCGTGTGGTCATATCATCCAAGTTGCCACATGAACAGGTACAATAAAAGCGTACCTGAGATACAACACATATCACGAATCGTTAGATTCTTGGTATGTGCTTTAGAATATGTTAACCAGAAGACTATTCTGTGAAGTCATGTGACGCAGTCAGTATGTCGGCACCTCTTCTCACTTCCCTTATATGTGTTGTAATTTTTTCCTGTATATGGCGAGATTCTGCTGGTGGACGTTTCGTCCCGAGGCCCGCCCCCTGTACAGACCTTTTGGTCTTTGATATATGTTGGCATTTGTGGGAAGTTGATGCTGGGTCGACATCGGGTCTTACAAACTAGCCTTTTGTGTTAAATGTCGTCATTTTCATCTGACGACGATACAGCTCACCAATCTCCAATGTACGAGTTGTCACAGCGGAACAGCTCACCAATTACCAGTATACGAGTTGTCAAAGCATTTCCATCATAGCTCTCTGGATTTGTATCTAATGCCGCTTATGCCGGTGCTAGGGGCCGTGTGATCATATCATCCAAGTTGCCACACGAACAGGTACAATAAAAGCGTACCTGAGATACAACACATATCACGAATCGTTAGATTCTTGGTATGTGCTTTAGAATATGTTAACCAGAAGACTATTCTGTGAAGTCATGTGACGCAGTCAGTATGTCGGCACCTCTTCCCACTTCCTTTATATGTGTTGTAATTTTTTCCAGTATAAGGCGAGATTCTGCTGGTGGACATTTCGTCCCCGAGGCCCGCCCCCTGTACAGACCTTTTGGTCTTTGATATATGTTGGCATTTGTGGGAAGTTGATGCTGGGGTCGACATCGGGCCTTACAGACTAGTCTTTTGTGTTAAATGCCGTCATTTACATCTGACGACGATACAGCTCATCAATCTCCAATGTACGAGTTGTCACAGCGAAACAGCTCACCAATTACCAGTATACGAGTTGTCAGAGCATTTCCATCATAGCTCTCTAGATTTGTATCTAATACCGCTTATGCCGGTGCTAGGGGCCGTGTGGTCATATCATCCAAGTTGCCACATGAACAGGTACAATAAAAGCGTACCTGAGATACAACACATATCACGAATCGTTAGATTCTTGGTATGTGCTTTAGAATATGTTAACCAGAAGACTATTCTGTGAAGTCATGTGACGCAGTCAGTATGTCGGCACCTCTTCCCACCTCCCTTATATGTGTTGTAATTTAAAAGTCTTGGTTGTAACCGATCCAGTAGTTGGACTCATACTGGCGGACTTCTGTCATTTCAATTGTGTCATTGACAGGTTAAGTATACAGTCATCGTATATTATGACTCGCCTAGTTTTCGATATTCTCTTGCATTTAAAATATCTTAACATCTGACAAAGTTTGTTCTTGAATAGAGCCATTTGTGACCAATCGAATACGGCACATTATAGACATTTGGGCTTATAGGAAAGTGGAAAATGCATGTTC
Organism: Hanleya hanleyi; assembly: GCA_036873755.1. NCBI lineage: Eukaryota > Metazoa > Mollusca > Polyplacophora > Lepidopleurida > Hanleyidae > Hanleya > Hanleya hanleyi. The sequence continues at coordinate 26,430 of JAVTVY010017798.1, read as the reverse complement.
TGCTCTGAAAATAATACATAAGACGACGTGCGAGGCGAACGTCCGCCTTGAGTCGTATTTGAACGAAAATACCAAACGCGACGTGCAACGGACGTTCGCGTCACGTTCTCATCGCCTTCTATCAATAGGTTAACCTAGGGAATAGCGAAGCACAAAGACATTTTCGTAGTGGCCCCACGAGTGCTTCAAACTGACACTTCACACGACCCAATCGGACCACGTATGCCCGTTCAAATGCCTTTTCGCCATTATTCTCTGTCCACGCGTGCGCAAATCAGCGGCATATCCAAGATATCCCACCCAAGTCCGGCGCTGCCCCACGAGTGCTTCAATATGATACTCAACACGAGCGATTTGGACTAGGGATGGTCGACCTTCACCCATGCGCACACAGACCTTTTCAGTAAAATTCATACCATGGCATCGAGACCCCTCACATCGTATTCCTGAGCGTAAAACAGAAAACTAAGATGCTACATCCAACTATATCCGCCATCCAACACCTGATGCAAACCGGGCTATTTTCAACCGTTCATATTAAGTACGGAGTAGTCTAGGTTCTCGTTAAGCGACGGTGAGATTGGTCAAGACTTGAATGGGTTACAGGGCGCTGTACTAGCTGGGCTGATGAGTGTCCATAGTATCGCTGCATGTATGACAATGCATAATGTATGTATGGCTATAACACTGACCGTGGAATATTGAACTCTGTGGTCAATTGTTCTCCGGACATTCCTGGAGATGACCGGGTATTACCTTAAGATTACCGAACATTCCCGACGATTCTCCGTCAGTCAGACTGGGGATTAGTATTGATTGTGAAGTCACATGGACGGGGACTTATCCACATATTTAGTCATCTGTGACGTCATATAAACACGTGACCATAAGTGACGTCACCCCCGGAAGTCACCTTTGACACGGATGTGACGTCACCGGATGTGAAGTCATCCGTGATGTCATCCACCTCTCCATTTACAGCTTCATTTTCTCCAGTCCCTCAGAAATACGACAAAATAAGGGTTGTATATACTACTATGTATAATACAAGATGCTTAATTTCGCATAATAACATTTAAGGTATATATTGTTACTTCACTGGCGTGATTTTTCTGTCTTTGTGCATCATATTTGTCGTAACGATAAATGTGATCCGGAGAACACTGGTCAGTCAAGTGGATCAGGCGAATGGAATACCTTGATATATTTTTGTAAACCTCAACTTAAACGGGAACTATACTATAATATTTAGATGGAATCGCGCGGTTATCGTGCGGTTCAAAAAAGTACTAGAACAACCTAAGAATTTTTGTAGGGTGTACTGGACGATGTAAAAAGTACGGGGTCGGTGTATCATAATGTAACGGATTTACAGGCAAAACATGAATAATTTACAAAATCTTGCATCAGACGTCAACAGGCGACATCGGAGAGAATACCGAGCGATGTACAAAGTACCAGAGCGTACAAGAAAACAAATTGGTACGGAGAAAACATGAACATTTAATCAGAAAACGATACAAAAAACAAAACAGACGAAATGTTGTATCGAACATGTAAAATAAATGGCCTATTGCGAAAGCGTATCAGACGGTAACAGAAAACGGCGTATAATAACTCTATTACGGTAATAACGAAAAGATCATAATTTTCTAACAGCATACCGGGGGAGACCGACCAGGAAAGATAGGCGGGATGCTTCCAAATCAGACAGACGAGAGTGCAATTAAAATCGTACACCGGGTACGTTAGGAAACGGCAATTTTCAGTCGTTATTTATATGGGACATACACAATATTGTATTGGACATCACAGGAGAGTGCACCAGAAGATATAAAAAGCACCGGGCATGCAGTGCAGCGAAAAAGAAAACAAACTGGTAGAAAACCTGTTGATTTAGCTTCAAATTTACAGTACCGGATGGTGAATGAAGTATCGGACGATATAAGCAAACAGAACGAACTAAATATCTCAGCCTGATCCATCATAATAATAATCGCGCGAGTGTTTTTCTTGAGCTGCGATCAAAACTGACGCACATTTGTAGCCACAAGAATTCGCTTGTCGCATTCAATGTTAATTTATTTCTGTCCTTTACTGCATTTGTGATCTGGTAATCGTTACTAAGTGAAATAATTTCTTGCGGATAGCAACTTCCTAAATAATTCTGCAAATAAAACGAATCATATAGCAGAACGCACCAGTCTTTCATCTCTTCGTCACTTCGCATCCTGACTTCGCGCTTCGCATCCTTTCATCGTACTTCGCATCCTGACTTCGCATCCTGCCTTCGTGTGTCGGTCCGTAATCATTAAAGTGCTAATGCAGCGAAATTGTCAATTTCATTTTTATCATGAAATTGTACGGTTTGGGATTTCTGCTTTAATTTAATAAAATTCTCACAGAGAGTTTTAAACAGGAAGATATTATATTTTGCTACGAAACGCAAGGGGGTTAGCAGATAAAGTGCGACATTTACGGTCGCCATGTTTTCGTATATGTGACGTCATAAGTATGACATGCCGGTCGACGAGCAAGCCAGCGATATGCGTAGCATATGGCGAAGGCCAATATCCATAGACTTAATTCACATTGTTGTTGAGTTAATACTGTTGATATCCATCACTGTCTTCGTATGATAACGTGCCAGGAATGAAAGAAAGAATCTAGTCGGCCACGTATCCGTGCATGATCAGTTAAAATGATTTATTTACCTGAATTCGTGGGCAGTACCGTAGTTGGACGAATGCATGCAGTTACTATCTGATTCACATAGGAGGGAACGGGGTTTTCGTGGATTTATCAGTTAATAAATCACATCAGCTGTCGAAACTCACAATATATTCCAAACTCTGTCTATGCAATTATTTGTCATCAAAAATATTCCCCTGGCATTAGAAATTATTTTAAAAATCTCCAAAGTTTGTATCGTCTGAGTACACGGTCATGCCGGCAACCGGGTAAGTGAAAAGATTAGTGAGCTCAGCTTTCTCTAGGCCATGCACCAACAGAATTTCAGAATACTACGTAAAATATTAAATTGAAGTTTACATACCGAGAAAACTAACATTTCAAACATTTCAACTAAAGAAGATTCAAACAACAACAAAACAACAAACAGGACAAAGACAACATTGAAAAACGAGTCTCTCGGGAGTATCTGAAATAAAAAATAAACATGAAATTAGTTCAACATTATTCCGAAAAAATTACATAATGCTAAAAAATTGTCTAATGTGATAATAAACGAGAAGGGTGCAAGATAATTTTACCGATAGCACAGAAAAATATATAAGACAAATATAAATTCTGATAAAAAAATATTATTCAACAATTTTTGGCTTTTTCTTTTCTCATACCGCACAAACTTATGAACAGTTTACATTTGCTTTCATAACCGATCATATTGTGGAATTCAAATAGAATATAGATCTCGAGTGAATGGAAGAAATTCTTAATAAAGCCTTCACTTTTTGCACAAGAAAACCGGAATGTGAAATTGAAGACCGAAGGCTGTTGTTTTTGCACGCGGACCTCGGCGGGAGCACTTCAGACGGGCCGCTTCAGACGTCGTGATAGATTTGGGCATTCCAATTTAGAGCATATAATATTATGTTTTTAGATCTAATTTAAAGTTGATTGTAATGGGAAGAAGAAAACATATCTCTCTGAGAATCTGGGGATAATGAAGATCGATCTTCGTTATTTTCTTGAAGTTGGGAATCCTTCCGTGTAATGATAAGTGATGCACGTACAGCCATGTATGCATTCATGCAGGCAAATAAAATGCGAACACTGGCAGATAAATTTTATAAATATCGTACTAAGCAAATTTATATAGACTACAGATTCTTGGTAATTAATTTGACCAGATAAAAATTATAATGGAACTGCTCAGTGGAATTTGAAGTCATTTCTATGGCAATGAATTCAATTTAGCCTGGTTGCACACGGTAGGCTTTGCTCGGTCGCGGATGCGGGGCTTTTTGTATCTTCATTAGGTCCATACAAATTGTCTGTATTCATTCACAGGTATGTCTTATAATAAACCCTTGCCATACTTAATTTCCTGACGAACATTAAATTCAAAAATTTTATTAAACAAACCAGTATATTGGCCTCGAGGACGGGCTTGCCTCCCTCCAAACACTGTCCGCCATGCAGAGCCCAGACTCAAGCTGACCATCTGTCATACTTATGACGTCATCATATTTGTAAACAAAGCCAATGAAAACGGTCGCACTCTTAAGAGCACAATTGCACGCCCTTTTCCTTTTGAAATAAGAACTTCTCCTTGTCCGATTTTCCTCATGGATATAGCAAATTAATCACGAAAGAATAGAGAATCAAATTATTTAATAAAAATTTCGCTGCATTAGCACTTTAACACAATACAGCGATGTTCCTTCTCGGCCATCATATAAAATACATTACATTATTATTTCCGAGAAACGGGCAAAACGCATCTCCGGCAAACTAGGACCGGGAGTTTCTGGGGCCTATACGGGCCCTGGTCCTTCGTCTGTTGCTCTTTGAGAATTCGCTTATTTTAACTTTGTGTTAATAAATCGTATTCGTATCGTACTGTTTTCGAATAGTCAAATAGAATCAGTCATGATGTGTGACTTTTTGACTGCGGCGATCTAGGATCCGGAGCTTTCCTTGGCCTATGTGGCCCCTGGACCCTCGCCGATTGGGCTGTCATAGTGGAACCCCCTATGAATTTTCGCTAGGTCCGCTCTTGAAGATGCGTGTTTTATGTTCATGTATCTAAGTCTGATAAACGTTCAAATATCAGTCCCCCCTCCCCAAAGCCAATATATGATAAAAAGCGGAATATAGGTGACCATCGCCAAATAACGTAATATACCTCGAAATAATTCCATAATAATTACGGGTGTTTATATCTTTCTATCTACATGAACGTCTGGAAACTAGACCTATACGTTGAACTTTGAGCACAATACCGGCCCGAATATTTGCATTTAGTATACTTACATGGCAGTGTGACTAACGTCACAGGACCTACGAAATAGTGTTTGATATAATTTAAGTGTGTACTCGAGAGATGACTTGGGGGCCCTGTGTGCTACCATGAGAGAATTTATATAGCGTCTCTAAATTGACAGTGGGAACTGTTAACTTTTCCAGATGTCACCGCTGGTGAGTCGTTAGCGTAGGAACTATTATCGCCCTCAGTTTCTATTACTCTGGACACTGATCAACCCAGCAGTACAGCACGAGGTGTTGGGGGGAGAGTCCGAGAGAGCGGGGTACCCCCCCCCCCCTTCTCGGTATTAGGCGATTTTTTTTTAAATTAGCGTAGGGAATGGTGCTCTGTCAGAGCAGTTGAGAAGTAAATGTTTCTAGTCCCAAATAAGACAGGACACTGGAAAAGAAACACAAATTTGAAGTGAAAAAGGTCAAGATCAGAGATTTGTTAGAATGCAAGAATCAAATCAGGCATCACTAGAGAGCCATTCTCCATGGATATATTTATTTGGCATTCAACTTCAAGGTACCTCATATGAAGAGAGTACATAATAATAATCAATGAACAATAAAGCACACACGAAAAAAATAAACAACTGGTTATAGGTTACTGAATTTAAAACACAACGATGATTTTATTATCGATTTCTTCAGTAATAACAGATAATAGGGTCATTGTTGTGTTTAAATTTAGTAGTTTCTCTCATAAAATCCAGTCATTTTTTATTTCTTTTTGAGGTAGAACATTTTTTAACTAATGACTGAACTGAAGAAAGTATGCAATGTTGTATAGGCTGGATATATAAAACGTGCAGTATAATATGCCTTCAATCTCAACGGAATTCCAAGATCAGCAAATGAGTGAAAACGGATACCATCGGAATGTGTGTCAACATTACAATGTATGGTCAGTTAGGCTAAAAATAGATTACTCAGGAATCTCCAGTTAAATACTAGATTCAAGTGTACAGTTAAACTAGCCATATTATAGATATCTCATAGTACATGTAGATCTAATAGACTGATTGCGACGTACGAGCGAGCGCACACATGCATGTGTGCTTTTAATATAGATATAACTAAAATATTTTTTGGAAGCTGACGTTTTAGAACAACAACAACGACCACCGAAAGCCAACAAAAGATTTACCTTCATTGGACCTCTGACGCTTCTGTGAGAAGAAGTTTTTCGGCAACGATTTGGTGTAAGACTCACGAAATATAATTGACAAAGGATCTGCTGCAAGTTGTATTGTCAGTGTTTTGTTCAGGATATTACCTTTTCAATGGGAGGTCTTACACCAAAGCCTTGCCAGTTTCTCAAAGTTGCTTGGCGCTTCATGACAATGATTTATAAAATACATGTCAAGTGATATTCGTGGCTCGGTAAAACTTCGCAGCAGACGAAATAACAACCTCCATTCGCCGATCAAATGATTTGCTTCCTTCATACATCGTGGCATACACAGCTCGCCTGACGCGAGATTCTGAGATTTCGGTAGCCTTCCGCAATACCACCGGCTAACAGCATGATCACGAGGGTTCCCGAATATTTCGAACAATTTATGGCAGATGTTCGAGAAGCGTGGACTATTAGGGAAAACATGGCGGAGCTACCTGGAAACGTATAATGCTGACATATTTTGGCAAGTACCATTAAAGTTACTGATATTTTCGAGTGCTGGGCGCATCATTTTTTTTTTTGCTTTAGTGCTGGGCGGCCGAAGTTAGTCCCAGGCGCTTAAACGTCACGGTGAAGCATACAGCCAAGGGTGCCCGATGGGCATGACAGTGCACTCGAGTCATCAATAAATAATAAAAAATTAATTATAAATTAAATTTTCATCAGAATTCGATCAGCTCAGAACTTGTTGGTAACAATGCCTTAATGCACGTTCATGCCAAAAATCAAGATTCTAATGTCAACGGTTCTCCTTATTTTGAGAAGAAAGACTGGTGCAGTCTGCTATATGATTCGGTTTATTTGCAGAATTATTTAGGAAGTTGCTATCCCCAAGAAATTATTTCACTTAGTAACCATTACCAGACCACAAAGGCAGTAAAGGACAGAAATAAATTAACATTGAATGCGACAAGCGAATTCTTGTGGTTACAAATATGCGTCAGTTTTGATCGCAGCTCAAGAAAAACACTCGCGCGATTATTAATATGATAGATCAGGCTGTGAAATGTAAATCGTTCTGTTTGCTTATATCGTCCGGTACTTCATTCACCACCCGGTACTGTAAATTCGAAGTTAATTCAGCAGGTTTTCTACCAGTTTTTTTTTCTTTTTCGCTGCACTGCCCGGTACTTTTTATATCGTCTGGTGCACTCTCCTGTAATGTCCCATACAATATTGGGTATGTCAAATATAAATATCGACTATAATTTGCCGTTTCCTAACGTACCCGGTGTATGGTTTTAATCGCACTCTCGTCTGTCTCCTGGTCGGTCTCCCTCGGTATACTGTTAGAAAATTATAGAACTGGCTGTGATCTTTTCGTTCTTACCGTGATAGATTTATTATACGCCGTTTTCTGTTACCGTCTGGTACGCTTTCGTAGTAGGGCATTTATTTTACATGTTCGATACAACAGTTCGTCTGTTTTGTTTTTTGTATCGTTTTCTGATTAAATGTTCAAGTTTTCTCCATACCAATTTGTTTTCTTGTACGCTCTGGTACTTTGTACACCGTTCGGTATTCTCTCCGATGTCGCCTGTTGACGTCCGATGCAAAATTTTGTAAATTATTCATGTTTTACCTGTAAACCCGTTACATTATGGTACACCGCCCTGTACTTTTTACATCGTCCAATACATACTACAATAATCCTTAGAATGTTCTAGTACTTTTTGAACCGCACGATAAGCGCGCGATTCGATCTAAATATTAAGAATATTTTATATTCTCGTTTAAGTTGAGGTTTACAAGTATACATCAAGGTATTCCATTCGCCTGATCCGCTGGACTGACCAGTGTTCTCCGGATGACATTTATCGCTACGACAAATATGATACACAAAAACAGAAAAATCACGCCAATGAAGTAACAATATATACCTTAAATTTTATTATGCGAAATTAAGCATCTTTTATTGTACATAGTAGTATATACAACCCTTATTATGTCGTATTTCTGAGGGGCGGGAGGAAATGAAGCTGTAAATGAAGAGGTGGATGCAATCACGGATGACTTCACATCCGGTGACGTCACATCCGTGTCAAAGGTGACTTCCGGGGATGACGTCACTTATGGTGACGTGTTTATATAACGTCACGGATTCCTAAATATGTGGATAAGTCCCCGTCAATACTAATCTCCAGTCTCATTGATAGGGAATCGTCGTGAATGTTCGGTAATCTTACTGTAAGATCTCCGGGAATGTCCGGAGAACAATTGACCACAGAGTTCAACTTCCTCCGTCAGGGTTATAGCCATACATACATTATGCATTGTCATACATGCAGCGATACTATGGACACTCATCAGCCCAGCCAGTACAGCGCCTTGTGACCCATCCAAGTTTTTTTGTTTGTTTGTTTGTTTATTCACCAATCAAAAGGATCAAATTAAACAGTCATATACAGAAAGGGAATGCAAGTACAGTAACATATACAGATTAGAGAACATATAGATTGGCTGGAGATAATTCCTTGAAAACTGTTGACCGCTTCTGTCTGACTGGAAATTAGGCTAGTTCCATATGTATACTATGATTTATCCTTTTAATTTGGTGATAATGTTATTATATGAATTAGGTGTTTGGATCACGGAAATTCTTTATTTGACGACGGTTGATTATTGAATGAGGGACTAGACGCTTGTATTGTATTCCATATTATGTCATACTATCTTCGATTCGTGTCACTCTCTAAATTGATATGATTTGTCCTATTTGTCAGAATATCTATATCATATATTTGGGCTGATTTTTTTTACCTTATAAAGTTATGCTGACTATTTTCCGCTTCAACAGGGACCATTATCAGCGTTTCATTGGATTATCACTGGATTACCATGCCAGTGGGTCCTTCATCTTATACTCCGCATACAATATAATCACATATTATATAACTAGGAAAGGCAAATAACATCGAATCAAGTTGAAAATCCTCATTCGGGGATATCAAAAAACTCGAAGGACAGGGGAGGCGTGGGGAATAGTCCGTGATGTGTATGGGTTTAATAGAAGCATTCAGCTGTAAATTGTTCTAATTGTTTATACACGGAACTAAACAATAGATTTTTAATTTAAACGCTAGGCCAATTGGGTGTCATTATTATTATAATAACATGACCAAACAATACAGATTGATCACTAAATAGATCGTCAATAATAACACAACAAAAGAGACTATAAAATGTATCAATTCTTCCTTTTCTGTTATGTAAACAATATGCCGTCAAGGAATCGTTTCTCTTGCATCACCGCTCTTGTCGTCCAGCAGATGTGTTTTATTTTGCAAAATGGAGGTGTACTACATGTGCTGACCAACAGGGGATTGCCGGGTTTATGTAATTCAGGGACCCATTTTATTTACGTTATTAATCTTGATATTTCATATTCATGTTTTGAGGAAAAAAAATCGATACATCTTAACCCACAGTTTTGGAATTTTACTGTGTCGTCCTCACTCTTTCACCTACAATCCCCCCCCCCCCCAATAATTCACACACTCACAAACACAACTCCCAGTCGTTGAATTCAACCAAATTTGTTTATCTTACAATTTCGATGTGACCGCCAGTTGTTGCGTAAAGATGTTGGCAAACAGGCGGAGTTGTTTCTAAATCCACAGAGCTGATAGCTAAACAATATCAAAACTGTCTTCGTATCAAATCACGCTTAATTATTTCAGGCAAAAATTTTAGCGAGGGAGACACTTTATTGCTCGGTTTGCATATACTATAACCATTCCCACATGTCATCACAATATCTCAGTGATATCCATACTTAAATATGAATTGTTATCTGAAGTATATGTAATTCAATGTTGAGATGTCAGTTTGCTCGGTCAGTTTGCAGAGCAGTTAAAATTGTGCTTTTAGTTGAGTTGTGGAAGCATGCGCTTTTTTCCTGTCCTCTAGTGGGAATATTCGGAGTTCTCGCCTATACAAATGCCGGTGGTATAATATAAGCGAGGGTATGTCTCTTAACCATTTCACTCTTGAGTAAGGCAACCTTATATTACATGTGATACTTTCGGTCCTCCAATCTCGTCATACTCATATTCTCTCAATTTATTCATCGAAGAATAACAATCTCGTGTTGCGATTATTGCCCTCTTTATTTGATCAAATGTAAGTGAATAACTCATCATACTTACCGATATACATATTACATTCTATCAGGAAGCCTTTTTCGATCTAATGAAGATATATTATTAGCTAGTAATATTTTGTAAAAATATTACTCATATTTTCTTTACCAAATCTCTGCATTAGTGCAGTAATCTAGCCACGTTATTTAAATATATGAAATATCCCAGAAGATTATTTTGTTGTTCCAAAACAAAGTTCGATTTGTGCGACTGTATTAACGGCATTTTCCTCATATAAAATACACAGTTCTTCTGTTAGTAAGAGAAAGCAAACTCAACAAAATACAGCAGAAGACAAGTGATTATTTAAACAGGGGTGTCAATTTAGCTTGTATACTGTTATACATGCGCAGTGCATCGTGGAAGCGAAACCTGAGTCCTCCAGTTACCTGTATCAGTAAATCGAGGGCCCTGGGGTAGATTAGCCTCGGCTAACCAGGTTATCTTTGGATTGTAAACCCTCTATAAATAAAGTTTATTATTATTATTATTATTATTATTAAAATACAATAGAACGGTTGAATGCGGCTTCTGTCGGCTAGGAAATCCGTTTTCAGCCATGTAAATCCAACCAGAGGAAGAAAATTCCGCTATCGGTTGGACACGTCGATAAGATGTAATTTGATCTTCCTGGTTGTAGAACGAAAGAAATCGCCGTGATGTCCATGTCAGGATTAGCAAAATTTCGCCAGACAGGATTATGAGCGACCAAAAACTTCCAACGTCGAGGCGCGGATGATCGAGAAGCTTATCGGGATTTCGGCTCATTCGGACCGACATACGGCTATGGGTGACTTGTAATATCTCCAGTTTATCTTGGGGGTTAATATTTTAATGGTGTTTCAAATACCAACGTAAGTAACTGAGCTACCGATTTTAAATAGGTAGATAATAAGTGACGGAAAAGCCGATATAATCCAACTGACGGGTGTAAGAGCCAACATTGGTAATGGAGAGTGGTTCAGACCAATTTATGACGGCACGTTTCGTAACTCTTCCGCTTAAACGGGGCCACGGACCGTATGAACCTAGGTATTTCAAGATCCTCCAGATAACGGCTTTACAACGTATATTATGTGGATTAAGAATACTTATCAGCGATACGGATTTGATATTTTTGGAACATGATGATGTCTTGCTGGCATCATTGAAAACTGTTGACCGCTTCTCTCTTGAAGGAAATTAACATAGTTGTATGTACACTATGGTTTATCCTTTTAATTTGGTACTAATGTTATTAGTCTTGGCCACAATGGTCGGTGCGTTGGTAAAAAAATCGAAACTTTGGCAGATCAGTGTAGTTTTGAGGAATCCAATTGATTCTTGAGTATTTCTTTCTACTGTTCGAGAAACTCTGAAGGATCACCAGTTTTCTTGAGCTTTGTTCGACAGTCTATCTGTGATGAAATTCGTATAGTGTACCATCATTACAGATTAACTATCATTGATCTATGCAAATTCCTAGGAACGCCAATGCGAATGAAATGGAAAATTTTGCCCTGTTACACTGGTAACAATTCGGAATTAAAAAGTGTTTGCGGCCACATTAACCACAGTAAGTAGTCATTTTATGCTCCTTTGCTTGCTGGTTTTCTGCCTTGGGTGTCACCTGTTGGCCCCGGTGTGCTTATCCAAAGGTTTCGTGACCCACAAATGAAGAAATTGTCTCATTCTGTAGCAGCTTCAAAGTGCTTTAGGGGAATAGTGTGAAAATTCCTTGACATAAATATAGGTCCGATAAGTTAGACTGCGGTTCGCAGTTAGCGGTTAGCTATTCAAAGTTAGAACCGAGGGACCAGCAAGTATTTGCTTCTAATAGACATATGATTAACATGTAAATAATATGGAACGTAAATGTAAGCACTTCTATGGCGAATTAAGACTCCATATTTGGTACATAGACTATCCTCTAAAAGCCCCACCAGATGACGAAATTAGTGTGTCTCTAAGTCGCCAGGGGGTGCCATCTGAACCGCAGTCTGAATCACAGTCTGATAAATATAAGCACTTCTATGACGAATTACGACTCCGTATTTGGAACATAGACTATTAGACAGGTGGAGATTTCAGGAATTCTAACACCCTGAGGCATTTTTTGGTACAAGTAAACTAATAATCTACCTAACACAATTCGGGTATGCTGAATTCGAAAATCGCTGTTACCAAAATATCTTTTGCCATTAAGGACCCAAAATGGCGTATCAAATATGGCCGCCCAAAACACGATTTTCTGACATACAGCCATCTGTGACGCTTATGCATATTCTGATTCATTTAATTTCTGATTCTATTAGAGCAGAAGAACAAACATATAAAAACAAAATACTGAAATTACCAAAACTGAAGGATGGGTATGGGGTGGAACTGACGTCATTCTGTGCATGCGCAGTAAAAAGGGCATTGGAATGGACTTTTTGGGGTAGAGATGAACCATCCGTTGTCCTAATAGGACGTGTAGGGTGTCAAATTGAAGCTCTCCTGGTGTACATCACGAATTGAGGAATGACCACGTCATCTGTGACGTCATTGGTAACGTCATCAGTACGAGTGGTAGCGAAAGCGGCCATTTAGGGGTGCGTAGGGGTGTGTTTGAGGGACTGAGGGACCATTCTTGGTCCGAATGGGATGTGTGGGGTATCATAGTGAAGTTTTCGTGGAACAGCGTCCGACTGGTCTGGCGTGTCGTGGAAGTAAGGGATATGACGCCCGTGCGCAGGCGCTCCGAGCTCCAAACACTCAACTACCCCATCCCCGATCTCTGATCTCCCGACTGCCCCATCCCCGAGCTCCGAGCTCCAAGCATCCAACTGTCCCATCCCCGAGCTCCGAGCTCTTGCATATAAACACAACATACATATGTGAAAGCTTCATTATACGCCGGTTGTCCGTGGAGACGAGAGTCATGGTTTACGCATGTCACTTGCGTTCGAAGTCATTTTCCACGCCATTTAATCTACGTAGACATTTGTTTTCCATACATAATAATCGTATAGAGCAAATCCATCTCACAGAACGGAGTCTCGACAACGAGCAAATTCAAAATACGCGCTAAGAACGATCAACACCTACGTCACACACGAGAGTATTAGAGCATCCCTATACGATGACGGTGAGCGATGTGGAAAGACGTCCTGGGTGATGAAATTATTTATAAAATTGAAAATTCTACAACTACCCAAATTAAATATGTACGCATGTCTGTTGATGGTGCATAAATTTATGCACCACCCAGAATTACTACCAAAAAGCTTCCAAAATTACTTTACGAAACAATCAGATGTACACCGTTACCAAACTAGAAGCCAGAATTGGAACCTCTACCGACCCATCTATAAATCAAACTTGTCATATTATACCACAAAAACCACAGGACCTCGAGAGTGGAACAAACTACCTTCTCTGATCAAATGTATGAAATCTACCTCGTTATTCAAATCCAAACTAAAAATATATCTACTGGAAATCTGAACCCCATTATCGCAACTAAGGCTGCAACGATAAAATTATTTTTTAAAAAGTCAACAGAGAGCTAATATTCACTAATCACCCTATATTATAAAGTAAATTAGAAATGTGTATTATACACTATATATATATATATATATATATATTTATATAAATGCTACCCACTTGTCCTACAGGGATAGAACAAGCCCCCTGGGGTTTTATTCCCGCCAATCACTTTATTGCGTTGCATGTAGATTATATTGTTTGCAAATATTTTGTAATAATTTATACCATATTTTTTGTATATACATATTCATTTGATTGGTGAATAAAAATTCAATTCAATTCAATTCAAAATTCTTAAGAGAAGGGCCCCTCGGCTATACCCGTATAGTTTGGTGTTATAGCCAGTGGCAGTCTGCCTACGAAACTGCAAGATTACGGAATGTGCGCTTCGTCCCAGGAATTCCTCACGATATCGATCAAGCGTATTTCTTCGACCCCGAGCAGACCAACGTGGTAGTGTTAGATGATCTTATGAGTGCGGCCAAAGACAATTCACACGTTGTCGACTCGTTTACCAAAAGATCCCATCATCGCAATCTGTCCGTCATCTATTTGACCCAGAATCTCTTTCCTCAAGGGAAGGCGTCTAGAGATATTGCCTTGAACTGCCAATACGTTGTGTTGTTTTCCAATCCCATCGATAGAGCACAAATTCGTATGTTTGGTAGTCGAGTTTATCCTCAGAACATCGACCATTTCATGCAGGCGTTTCAAAGCGCGACAAGTCGTCCGTACGGTTACCTGTTCGTAGACTTGAAAGCTCATAACCCGAAGATTGCCGGTTGACGACACACCTGTTACCCGGCGAGAGGTCACCACAACGTCATATTTCCCTACACGATCCACCGAGTCCACACCTGGCAGCACCCGTCCAGCAGCAACAACCCACCCTCATACAGCGGGTCCCCTTCATACCATCAGCCCCGGAATATCACCCAACCTTGAAGGACCATCCCAAACCCGTACAACGGAATGAACACAATGTGAACTCAAGGCTATGGAAGCATTTGTTCAAAGAAAGTATGGACGCCGAGATGAGCGAGACGTTGGGGGTCACAGAAAACAAGTTTCACCACAAAGGGTATTCGAAAGAGGAAGCCGCAATTTTAGCCCATGACACATTGGCACTCAGAATACGACGGGCTTTACGTCAGCAGTATGCCGACCTGGTGACCCATATGAAATTACAGGACAAGGACCTGGTCCATATGGAAATCGAAAGAACAGCGTCGATGTTGAAAACCTCGGACATGGACTGGAAAGCGGCGTATGTCATAGCAATAACACAAAAGAAACATTGTTTGAGCGCGTCATTGAAAGGCGTTAAGATAGAGCGTTGAGATGAACGTTAGGGCGTAACGACGGGCGTTGACGAACGTCATCGCATTTCGATGAATTAGTGTCAATTCCATGTAAATCAGAGCGTCTGAGCTATTTCACTAAGGCGTTGAAGCGTTAAGCTGGGCGCGGGCGGGCGTTACTGTCTACAAAAGCAAGTGCATTACCAAAACACTCACAGTCGACGTTCAACCCTCAACATTGCTTATACTTGCTCTGAGTGCGAAAAGCACGTTCACCAGACGTTACGATGTGATGCGACACGAGAAGAATATATACATGGGATTGGTGAAGTCTACGAGGAGTCCTTGGAGGCGGATTCCGGTAGAGAGACTGCTGAGAGTCCACCGACTGATACAGAAACAGACTGCTGAGAGACTATCTACTGATACGGAGAGTTTGATCTCAGATAGTCAGCCTACATCCCAGGGCAGTGAGAACCTACCACCTGGAATCGTATTAATAGCTATGATGCGGTACTCGAAGACGCCGGGCAGGATAACTTTCAGCAGGCGTACATCCAAATACGCTTCTGTCTCAGGAAAACAGCCATGACAATCTATGAACGGTATAGCCTGCTCCCGCTTGAAATGAAAGGCGATATTTCAATTATTTTGATAATGGTGTTATCACACAAGCGTTAAATCTGTTCATGTTACGCTGAAGGTGTTCAAACTTGAAATAAAGATAACGAAGGTTAGAAAAACTGACAGAAAAGTACTAATCCGGTGATATGGAGTGATGACGTCACTGTCATCAGAGCAGCCATCAACATTCGGTTGGCAGATCTGATAGAGTATGTCACAGCTAAACAGTTATGTGTAGAAAGTTTCAGCTTGTGTATAACCTATATATGTCGTGTCGGCCTTTGATACATATCATTTGATACTCACCAACTTGCCCAAATCAGAGTTTCAGGTAATTCCTTACAACGTTAATCAATTTTAATTAACCCTATCTGCCCTGGGCTTTTTGGGATGTATCCTAACTGGCTGGGGGGGGGCGGAAGCGAAAATGCTCCCCTAATTATTTATCCTACCCCTAACGCTAGGGAGCTGAAACTTACCACACTATACCCTTGGGTCAAGATCTACCAGAAAATGTAAAAAAACATCAAGATGGCCGCTTCGATGACGTCACAGTGACGCCATTTTTGAAAAACGGCATTATTTGGTCGATTTTTCGGTCAGATTTTTCGAATTTTTTATTTATGCAATTTCTCTGCAAAAAACTGCATGATAAATTAGTAATGTGATGTGAAATAGAATAGTTTTTGTCCCCTTTTTCATCGCGGAAAAGCAGAAATTTTGAAGAAATATAACGAAAAAATCACTTTGCTGGTACCCTACATGGTCGCCATCTTGAATTTACCCATGATTTTCTGCTCGGGAGGTCATGCAAATAGGATAAAAATGACCCCAATATGATAAACGATAAAGGCACGGAGTTTCAGTTCTTCATTTTTTGCCGTTCCGGAGATAGCGCAGAAAGATTGGTAGTGCCCCCCCCCACGCCAAGTAGGATTAATTAATTAGCTGTAACCGTGAATTTGTAATGCATTTTGTATTGTTTATTAATCTCAACGAACTCATAGCAATATTTCATCCTCTTCATTGGCATTCATGGACCCCTGATTCAGTCCTTGGGTGAACGCCGATCTATAGGTGTGAATCAATTATTACATTTTGTTTATTTTGACGTCTTGTTTTAATTAACAATTTTCGGAATGTTAACCTGAAAAGATATTCTGGTAACAAGCAGATTCGGATTCAGCACCCTTGAAATATGCTAAAACAACTTGTTACCAGCTCGTACTAAAAAATGCCTCAGGAACATTTTCTAGAGGCTTTTTCTGATTTTTCCACCTGTCAAAATCCTCAAAAAGCCCCACAAGAGGACGCAATTAGGCATAGTGTGTCTCTAAATCGTCAGGGAAACTGATCTGAACCGCAGTCGGAGTCGCAGTCTGGTATATATAAGCACTTTTATGGGGAATTAAGTATCCATATTTGGTACATAGACTATCCTCAACAAGCCCCACAAGATGACGAAATTAGTTTGTCTCTAACACTGAACAAGCTGTGGTGACAAAGTGCCAAAAAAATCACCAGTAACTTGCCCCGTTTTCCTACTGGTCTTGTTTCCACGCAATTAATCATTTCAAGAAAACGTCACCACTAGCGGTATTGTGCGTTCCGTGTTGACACTAACCCATACTGCTGATTTTCCTTAATGTCACCAGTGTTATCGTCCCCTTAAACTGATTATACTGGTGACGTTTATAAAAATCAGCGTTTAGGTGCCCCAAATGTATTTCCGTTAGTGGTGACAAATAAATAAATCACCGATTATATCTCAGCGGTCGGTCTTTGATGTCAAGGGTCGAGGCAGTGGTAGAGATAAATGTTCGTGAAGCAGGACGGGTGTATTTCTTATCGGCAATATCGGTGACGCGCAGACGATACCGCGGTTTAGCTATCCATATCTACTGTTAATCACCAAATATGAGCGGAAATAAACACGAAGGGCCCAAACGTCCAGATAAGTTGTAGATCTGATCTGTTTTGCCGAGTAAAGGTGTTCTAGGATGAAATCAGGTGAAGTAACTTTGAATACGTGAGAAAATTTGATGTGGAGTACAGTATGACCTTCTTTATATTCAAGGCATTCTAAATGTTTTATATTAGACTTCATCTTAAGACATCTTATGTTCATCTTAAGACTTACCATAATATATGCTGATACATAGTGTTTGTTCTCAAAAAGATTTGGTGCCTATAAATATCGCGAGCACACACCCAGTTATACGGGCAGAAAAGGAATGTGTATATGTCATAATTAATAAGGAGTGGAAGGTATTAATATTGGGATATTACAGGAACGTTCCTTTCAACGCATACATGCATACAGCGGCATTTTCAAATTAACGTTGGTATATCTTCCCAGTATATCCTTCCCCCTCCCGCATCCCCCCACCCCACATCATCACCCCAGACCACTGGGAACCAGGGCAACGTGACAACGGACATTTTGTGCATTTATCGTCATCTTGCTCACGTTCACTCTGATATGCCTTGTCTCCGCTGTCTGCACTAACACGACTTGGCTCACGTTGGGCTAAGCTGTCTATCGTTAGTTTTCTCAGGCTTATCGGACAGCGAGCAAAGAACGTGTCGATCATCACGGAACATCGCGCAGCCATTTGTTCGAATATAAGCCACTTATAATCCCCTGAACGTTCTCTTCCTCTCGGTTAGCATTGTCAGCTTAAGAGGGCTAACGTATAAATTATCTCTCTCGCACAAGGGTCCACTGAAATTTTCATAAGAATTGCTGTAAGCTCCATCATTATTTTCGTCCGGATCGTGTGCTATACTGACGATCATCGACGCTATACTAGCTCCCCTGCAATTCGATTTTACAGCAATTTGAAATTACTTAATTCGACTTTATTCGGTACATTAAGTAAATAAGGGAAGGGAATACTGGGAATAAAGGCAAATAGACAGCTCAGCCGGGTGGTGAAAAATAGCGAGAGAAAAAAAAATCCCTTTGTTGTTGAGTTAGTGAAACCAAAAGTTAATATATTTATTCTGCCGAAACTGCTTCGTTCAGAGAATCGACCCAAGTCATATGCAGTGAAAAGCTTGCGATCAAAAGTCACGGTAAAATAGCACCAGTGGACGTTTAAAGTCGGGTGTTTTCAAGAAATTTATTTAAAAAATCTGATAAATTTAGGCATGAGGTGTATTTTTTCAATATCGATGCGCTTGTATCAATACGAAACAAACGGAAAAATAGACCCATAAATCTGTACACATTATGTTCAGATTTATTTCCGGGAAAACGATTAGAAACCATCTCCGGTGATCTGGGACCTATGAGCTTCCGGGTCCTAGGCGGCCCCTGGACCCTAGGCGGCCCCTGGACCTTCGTCTATCGGGCTGTGAGGATTTCCTAATTGTAGCATTGTGTAAATGGATCGTATTTGTACGCGTAGTAGTTTCTATTATTTTCCATGACGTAAAAGTCTCGTTTTAGATAAGTTGAATATATGGGCCGTTACTGTACCGTGTGGGATAGAGTAATGAGAAACAAATATGTATATTGGGTCGTAGACGACAAGCAATTGCAAGTAGGGGTAACGGGTGTTTTGGGGTCTAGGTGAGCCATCCTAAGTTCGAATGGGCCGTGTGGGGTGTCACATTTAAGCTCTCGTGGGGTAGTTTTGATTAGAAGTAACGTCATTCTGCGCATGCGCAATCGGGAATTAGGTATTTTCTGCAGTGCGCAGGTGGGATTTGGGGCAAAGGTGGACCATCCGTGCTCCAAGGTGGCCGTGTGGAGTGTCATGTTGAAGTTCTAGTGAAATCACGTTGATCTGCGCATGGGCAGACGGAATATATTAGAAAAAAGTGTTTGAATGGGAGATTTGCGAGTGCTTCTGGGCAGGGTTTTTTTTGTGGAACAAAGCTATCAACTTCTCTCTTTTGGTCCCAAATAGTTTTCCGTACATTATTTCGATTATCAATCCACTATTTTCCTCACACTGTTCGTCCAATAATGGGCTTTCCAGAAATAATCCTCCAAAAATAATCCAGACACCTCCCCCTATGAGGAAGAGGTCAAAAATGGGAAAATATTCCCTGCCAATTTTTAAGTTTGGAGAATTTGAATATTGAACAATGATCTTTGGATTCTATCAACCCGTAGTTTTGCACTTGTAGAATAACCAATGGGTGATATTTGAACCACCAGTAATAATTCGACTGATTATTTTTAAAGCTATTTTAATGATTTGTTCTCATGCTGAAAATAACAATATGTAAAATTCCACTGAAAAGTCAAGTTTGTACTGCCTGTAGGGGCAGAGATCATACACCAGCTATTGCACTGGCAATATAAAGAAAACCATTTGTGGATGCCTCAGATAAAATACAGGTTTGCAGGTAGTTTTTGTCCAAGTAGTTGCGATTTTAATTTTATTTTTCTTTCCGAAGTATACATGTATGTCCACTCATGATAATTAAAGTAGCTGAGACAATATTACTTCATTTATGTTAACCAATGGTATAATGTGCCACTAAAATGGGCTTAGTAGTGTAGGTGTATGGTTTACAAGGAGACAATAATGCCTTGTCAATAGTCTTATCATCAGGAGGTATTGAGGTTATATAAACATCTATTAAGCATAACAAATGTAACAGTTCTCATCAGAGAGGTGTGCGCAAGCTTCAGACACCGGGATTTTCGCAGTCAACCTTCTCATATGGCTATAGGACCTTATAATATACTGAATAGAAAAATCACATTTGTCTCTATTTATTTTTTTAGCGGTTGATATCATCAGAAAGTATGATAAATAAGCTTTCTTGGGGTATATTAATACTGTAAATCAAATTATATTTTCTTGCTCCTTTTGTGTCAATATTTATCACCTCTATTACATATTAAGGCATGGAACCGATTGAAAAATCGCACTTTTTTCAGCTTTAACCCCAAATAAAAATAACTTTGCTTTATTTTTGTAATCTAGCCGTTGATACTGATAAAGTTTACTTGCTATGGAATAGAGATTTTTAACAATTAATGGTCGCAGCTAAATTGCTCCCTCTTAACTTTGAAAACTACAAAATGTGCCGATTCGTCGACGAGAATGCATGCTTCGCCGGAGCGATGTGGGGCACCTCCTCCCCAAGTGTTATGTAATTATAAAACGGCTTAATCGCCGGTGAATTTTAATCCGTACCGTACAACACATTGTATATACCGTTTGAGGCGCTTTACCAGAAAATCTCGGATGGGGATTCATTAAATTCAATATACAGATGACGTACTATTCACTCACGTCACAAGTTTCACAAAAACGGTCTGCACCTTCTAGTTCTCGTGCCCTCTCGGTGTCTTTTATTCTATACGCATTCTATCAGTTCCCCGCAATAAGAGTCCCGTCAATGCATGAATCAGAAAACGCCATTGAGAGCTATATAATAACCACCGCAGTGTAAATGGTTAGAACCATACAGTTTCATCGATCCATGATAAATACGAATTAGCTCGTGAAGTAATTGTGTCATCTCATTAGGTCTCGATATCTTGAGTCATACTCCACCAAATAAATGCTTTTTGTCAAATATGAAACACATATGAAGCTACAAGCAATCGACCAATTTATTTGTGCAACTTTGAAACATACAAAGTATGACAAAACGTATAGGGTCAAGCAGATACTAGAACGTACTTTCGCCTATCGGATACATTGCCTATCAAATAAGGTAATTTTCGGTGCGGTGTTACTGACAGCATCTGTATAGATTTAGACATATTTTTTTTCTATTTTGCTTTATTTTTGTACATTCAGTTAGTATAGCTCCATAATATAACAATATCTGAAAAAAATCCTTTAGGGTCCATTCAACATGTTCCGAGTTCTTATCGTTCCAATCGGTCTTTGTAATGGGTATTTAAAGGAACTGGCCTGAGAGAGTTGCTAAATTCAATTCTCATTGGATAATGCAACCAATGTTAGCTGAAAATTATGAGATAACGAAGTATTTCATCTGACATATTTCGTAGTATTAATGGTTGCTGACTATGTTATGAAGTTGAGATTTTATTATCTGTAAGTTATATAACAGTATTACAGGTAGCTGAAATGTCGAAATTATACCCGCACCGTAGCTCCAATTATCAGATCGTAATCTGCTATGTCCAACACAGGTTATTGTCAAAGCCATGATGAATCCCCTCCCCGTGATAGAACCCCAGCTTTTACCGAAGGTATGGTATACAGATCGGATACGGTATCCCAGGTCTTCCAGTTTGAAACTGCTGGTCGATATAAGGCCGCTCAATATTATAATACTAACGGGTTTAAGTAAGTTACACTGCGAAAAATATTGTGTTGTTTCAACACAATTTTGTGCTAAAAGGGCTTCAACACAAAATGTTTTGTGTTGAAATCAACATGGTTTTGTGTTAAACTTAATATATCAATACAAAATTGTGTTGAGTTCAATACAAATTAGTGTTGATTCTTACACAATTTGTGTTATTTTCAACACAATTCTGGTGCAAAAATGGCTTCAACACAATTTTTTTCGCAGTGTACTTTGGTAAACATATATCCCACTGATATAAAACAACAAGATATACCGGAGAGCGGACTGCTTGTTGGACTTGTTTCGTACATGAAACGCTGCGGGTATGTACCGGTGTGGTACATGTAATTATTGGCACAATGGTAATAGTCGGCCGGCCAAAGACCTCAAAAACGCTTTTAAAAACTTTCGATGGCATTTTTTGTTACAAATGGGTACCCATGCTAAATTAGTTCTTTGAGTGGTAGGGATCAAGGTAGGAGGGGATACCACCCTGATTTTGGCCAATTAAGGTCATTTTGGGGTCACTCTTTGGGTCAAAAATGGGTAAAAATCGGTTATAAATTAACATCCACCGCATTGTTTGTTACCAATGAGTATCAAAGCTGAGTTAGTTGTAAGTAGTGTAGAGTGTCAGGTAGTCATAGATAACACGTTGATTATAAGAATTAAGGTCGTTTTAGTTTAACTTTTGGGTCAAATAAGGTCAAAAACTTGTGAAAATCGGTTATATGCACAGTACTAATTGTTACCATTGGGTATTCCAGTTGAATCAGTTGAATGTAGTGTAGGGTTGGATGTAGTCATCGATAACACGTTAATTATAAGAATTAAGGTCTTTTTAGGGTCACATTTGGGTCAAATGAGGTAAAAAATTGGAGAAAATCGGTTATAAATTAATATTCACAGCACTAATTGTTACGAATGAGTATCCAAATTGAATCAGTAGTATTTAGTGTAAGTTTTAAATTAGTCATAACACGTTAATTATTCATTTTAGGGTAACATTTTGGTAAATGAGGGCAAAAATGGGTACACATCGGTTATAAATTAATATCTACAATATTAATTGTTACGAATGGGTAGACAGACGGAATTAGTTGTTTGTAGTGTAGGGTTTAAGGTAGGCATAATAACCATTATGTAACCATTATATTGTCTGTGGATGATTTTTTTTTCTAGCTGATGATTGTACGAGTAGAGCCAAACTAGGCTCATAAATAGTCAGATCGATCTGTTTTATGAAGGGGCTTGGCTTTGAGAAATTGCTACTTTCAGCTCCAGGTAACTACATGAACAATACCTTGAATTATAAGAGCAACATGAAAATATGAGTCTCAGATAAACCCACATGGTCACCATTTTGAATTTAATAATTGTATTCTCGGCTGAAGATTATGCCAACAGAATAAAAATAGGCATAATGTAATAAGCTATGGCGCTAAGTTTGTACCTAGAATATTCTAACAGTAATATGAAGAATTTCCGAATGATTCCTTATGGTCGCCATTTTGAATTTAACTATCACTTTTAATCTGACGGTCTCGTGGGCGCTCCTTGGTTAATCTCGGGTTAATTCGAATTACTGTATGCACTTTTAATGGCTTTGTATGTAATACCATTTTCCGGTATATACCAGGCCGGCCTTCATGGACCGTTTATCGTTTAAAATACAGTGGCACCTTAAAGGAATAGAAAACATATGGTCAAACTATATTCCATGCGGAAGAGTAATATCCCCAGTGTCAAAAAAGCATAACAATTATGTTTTGCGATTTCTTTTCAACCCGATAAATCCGCAACTAATTATCGCATTACGGTAGTTCATGCGTGCCGCCATCTTGCCTAAGTCGGTCGAACGTTGTGACGTCGACTGGCTCCTCCGCTATTTTGTGTGGAGGGGAAAAGACCGTCCTATCCTTAATAAATATTTATTGACGATGACTTTAGATATGCTGATACGCAAAAAGTCTGAGCTTCACCAGTCTGACTGTAGGTGCGGCTTACTCGGTTATAGTTTTATACTATACTATGCTTCAGCAAGTCAGGCTTGAAATCGATGAAATGAGACGTCAATCGGAATATTTTTCGGCCTACTGTCACTGTCAGCCCTGTTGAAACACCCAAACGCCAAGCATTGTGTTTTTTTTTATTTCAGTCGTATAAAAATCACAAAACAAAATCACCCTTGTGCTTTTTGGACACTGGGGACATTACTCTTTCGCATGAAATATACTTTGACCCTATGTTTTTTATTCCTTTAACCAGATTTTAAGGCGTGCGGCATATTTACTCTGTATTATCATCTACATTATGTATATGTAATGAATGTTGGAATAAAAATAAAGTTAAAAAGTGTGATTAAATTGTACATGCTATTCGTCGCTATCTGCTGATGTAGATCATAAGATTCGTGCCTTCGCTGGTAAATTAGCCACCGAAGGTACGTAGCACATGGATACGGTCTATACAACGTAGGGAGTCATACGTTGAGTCATGCATTGAAACCATTATTACCCAAAGAAAATTATTGTTTTAAGAAATATATAATGTATAGAAAAAAAGTCACTCTCCATATTATAGATGTAATGCTGGTGATTAGCGATTCTTCTTTACTTCTATATATGTCTCTCTCTGCTCTCTCATTGTTATTTATTATTTAATTATTTATTACAAAAAAAAATATTTAGCGCTGCGAAAGATCTTAAATGAACTAAGGAATGTGCCGTGAAATTTAAATAAAACATTGAGTTGATGAGCTGCGAAATCGGTATGAGAAGCAGCTCTTAAACTACAATTTCAGTCAATAGATGTAATGGCCTGAAAAAAAAACTGAGGAGGGGGAATATGTCAGGTGGGATATGTTCAGGGAGGGAAAATTCCAGGGTGGGGGCAGGGGGGATATGTTCAGGGAGGGAAAATTCCAGGGTGGGGGGATATGTCAGGGGGAGGGGTGAATGTCCGTACCCCGTCGTACGCAGGTGTTCGTTTAAGTATCTATGCAGAATCACATCTGACTTTAGCATACGGAAAAGTAGAATTCAAAACGCCGAGACAGGAACGAACGTCGAGCCCCTGAACAAAACGTATTTCATCTTTGCAGATCGACATCTACATCGGTTATCCTTATCCAGTTGCGACATAACTCCTGGAACGAGGATTTACCGCACCTGTTCGTGTACCGGGGCAAAGATGGGGCCGGTAAAAGCTCTGACGGTATCTGATTAAATGTGTTCGCACAGATGGCTGTTAATGAGGCATATACAAATTATTAATACTGCACGAGATATATTTCACCAGGGACTTTATATGATCTCTTTATAAAGTCCATGGTTTCACCGGAGGTTGGGATAGCGTCAAACTTTAACATCGGTGTTAACCGCTGCAAGTTTCGCAACAAATTACTTTTATCCGAATCGGTACCGGTACATATTTTGAAAACATCTCATGAACACAGAATGAGTTTGGCACGTGTAGGCTGCAGTCGATTACCATTGTGTCAAACCATGTACCACACCGGTACACACCCACAGCGTTTCATGTATGTGGTTAGAGAATGTACAAAAAAAGTCCAACAAGCAGTCGGCTCTCCAGTATATCTTGTTGTTTTATATCAGTGGGTTATCTGTTTACCAAAATAACTTACTTATTATAATATTGAGAGGGCCTTATATCGACCAGCAGATTCAAACTGGAAAACCTCGGATACCGTATGCGATCTGTATGCCATACCTTCGGTTAAAACTAGGGTTTTGTCACGGGGAGGGGATTAATCATGGCTTTGTCAATGACCTGTGCTGGACATAACAGATTATGATCTGATAATTGGAGCCACGGTGCGGGTGTAATTTCGACATTTGAGGTACCTGTAATACTGTTACATAACTTACAGATAATAAAATCTCAACTTCATAACATAGTCAGCAACATGTTGAATGGACCCTAAAGGATGTTTTCAGATATTGTTATATTATGGAACTATGCTAACTGAGAGTGTACAAAAATAAAGCAAAATAAGAAAAATATGTCTCAATCTATACAGAGCATGCTGTCAGTAACACCGCACCGAAAATTACCTTATTTGATAGGCAATGTATCTACATATGTATTTCATACTTGACAAAAAGCATTTATTTGGTGGAGTATGGCTCAAGATATCGAGACCTAATGAGATGAAGACACAATTACTCCACGAGCTAATTGGTAACTATCATGGATCATCGATCTGTATGATTCTAATCTGTATAATGCTAACCATTTACACTGCGGTGGGTTTTATATATCTCTCATTGGTCATAACTGCCAAGGTCATTCATCTGTTTTCTGATTCATGCATACTAATCATACTATAGCATCTATCATGATAGCATGTATTTTTCTT
>JAVTVY010017794.1:0-60325 GCA_036873755.1 Hanleya hanleyi | reverse complement strand
TCCCTTCACACCCCCAAAATGCCCACTTTGGCTAGTTCTCCTACTGATGACCTCACCGATGACGTCACAGACGACGTGGACATCCCTCAAGTCGTGGTCTACACACCGAGGGCTTCACTTTGACACCTCACTTGACGCATTCGGACCAAGAATGGTCCCTCAATCGCTCAAATATACCCATGCGCACCTCCAGAATGACCACTTTACTTACTACACCTCAACTGCCCATGCGCAGATTGGCGCGACTTCCAATCAAAAACACGCCAGTCTGACTCAACCCCACGAAAGCTTCACTAGGATACCCCAACCGGTCCATTTGGATCAAATATGGGTCCCTTGATTGCCCAAACATGTCATTTCCCACGTCCAAAATGACATCTTTCGTTACTACTGCCCAACTGCGCATGCGTAGCACAATGCGACTTCCAACAAATACCATACCATTCGTCGTCTACATGCAGAGAGCTACAAGTTGACACACCACACGGCCCATTCGGACCACGGATGGACCATCTCTACCCCAGACACCTTCCTTCACACCCCCCAAATGCCCACTTTGGCTACTACTCCTACTGATGACGTCATCAATGACATCACAGATGACGTGGACATCTCCCAAGTCGTAGTCAACACCTCGAAACATTAAATGGAAAATGTCGGAGACACCAATAGCTAGCATCATGCCAAGTTTTAGGCTTCTGGCACAAATCAAACAATGAACTAAGGTATTTCAGTATTTGGCCATTATTATAGCGGCCATCTTGAATTTGGCGGCCATGTTGGAAAAAAATTGTGTGGGTCCTTATCAGAAATTGTTCGGGTCATCACTGGCTACTACTTTGCCAAGTTTCGTGCTTTTACCTCGAAGTGCACAATATTTTCACCATATTGCTCTACTACAATGTATTACAGACAATATTATGACTGAATCATGGTAACAGATATCCAAGAGTATATATGTCTACGCTAAACTGAAGGAGATCCATGAAGTTTATTATATTATGTTGTAAAACTCAACAAGCTAATCTCCATTATGTTGCTTATTGAAAAAATAAATGAAGTTACGAAGATAAATTTAGCAGGATTGCACATTGCCCTCAAATTAGACAAAAATACCTCCAGCAGTTAACGTTAAGCCAATCATAACAATACATAACACCATGATATTGTTGTAATATCACCCATCACTGATTGTAATCTGTTAACATAGAAAGGTACACTTACTTGAAAACATCTTCTTGTATGAATTGATATTTGGTTAAGAATTAATGTAATTAATGCATGAGATACATGTACCTATTCTTTGTGTTATTCTGTATGCAGTTCATTATGTATGTATTTTATACATGTGCATATACCAGAAGTGGAATTAAAATTGAATAAAATAAAATGTGTTTGTGTTTTACCTATAATCAGGAAATGAACTCTTTGTTTCTAGTAGCTAAATCATTTTAGACACATTCAAGTCTTCACTTGATCAAGGAAGATAATTTTGCAAAAATACTATATCTACACTGGTGCAGGCCAGAAACGTACTGCGTCTTTCCTCTACTTGGATAATCTTATCCATTCAAATATTCCAAGCTGGAGCTACTACCACTCAAAACTTGCCGGCAGATATTTTATGACCTTTGATGATATTTTTGGAGCATGCTGCAGGACTTCAACTTCCATGGATCTGACATTATCCACACAATCCTATTATACATGGTACTGATGCCATAGAACCGATAAACTAGGCCCCTTTATTTATGTGTTCTAGAACCCTCATTGACATGTCATGTCAACCAACTGAACTTCAAAACTTAAGAAAATCGAGCATTTCTTAATTACAATGAAAAAGACACGGATGACCCTCGCGTGTCATCGTGTATTCAGATGTAACAAAGCGAGTCGGCAGGGACGGCAATATCTTATACTTATATACATTTCAATAATGTTTCTCCATTTTTCAGTTACTTATGTATTAATCTAAAAAATGGGCATGTTCATGATAACTGATTTAGTTAACTTCGATTTGTAACATGCCTTACTAATTCATATGTAAAGTTTCAAGGGAATCTGGTAGTGTAACGAGCGGGATAGGTGCATGCTTTGATTTGACATTTGAACACAGTGCAATTTAACAGTTTACGAAATAGCATTCGGTATTACATGTACATGTACTGAGTGTTTGGACAAAAACTAATATTACTACTATATTTAAAAAGGCTTCTCACTATATTGCTCGAGGTTCAATTTAGATTTTCCTAATATACTATTAAAGTAGCCGTACATGAGGGTGTGCATTCGTGCCACTGGGTCCGAGCTCCTGGATAGGCATTCGTGCCACTGGGTCCGAGCTCCTGGGTAGCGGTATGATCTTAGAAATGATACCCTGTGACCGTACGGGTTGAAAAAGTCGTAGAGGCGAGGCAATCACCCCACGGGTAATATGCTAGTTTCTTCTACTTGTTGTAGTTTTTAATCAAGAAGACTCACTACTGAAAGGATATCGGGATTTCATCGTGTTTCGATGGATACCGAAGCTAGTCCATATTTCGTTTGAGATTCAAGCAATATTTTTACCTGCGGCACGCAGGTCTACGGGAGGCTCGCGTTGTTGTTGTTGTTGTTCTTGTTGTTCTTCTTCTTGTGACTTTTTGAAATACGCATGCGCTAAGAGAGTGTGGTCTCTGCCACTCTTTCCTTTTCAATCTCACATGACAACACTGTCCTCATGCACGTTTGAATTCATTTGCAACTATATTCGGTGGAATTAATTATTGCTTCGTTGATTTCCGTTCAGACTTCAATTCTCTTACGTCAGTCGCTTAAAATCTGTCGGTCGTCACATCAGTCACTGTCTTCAGATATTACCATTTTCATTGAACAGTATGCACATGTATATACAATTTAAGATCCTTGGATTTCTTATATACCAAGGAAGATGAGCCGCAACCTTGTCAGTGGTTCAGCTAATTTGCATACAGTCACAGGCGACTGTCTTAGAAAGTAGAAAAATAAGTTCACTACTTCTAGTAATCATTTTATCTACCCAATCTAGATAAAACACAAATTGGTGAAGAAACATAACAAGTAACGCATTATCATTATGATTAACATTGAATAATACTTGGTATCAAATTATAGATCATGCATCTATAAAAAACAAACGCAACAATTACGTTTCAGAAGTAAGCGGAACAACTCAGCAACTTTCACCGAATAAAAATGTTTAACTTTACTCCCAAGCAATTCGCATATATGGAAATATGTTTTGAAAGGAATAATAACTTAACCCTCTGTGGAAATCGAAACAATGATCCTCCAATCCCTGGACTTGCACTTAATGTCTTAGCTATACCGACTCATTGATAATACTCAAAACTGACTTTATGCGCAAATGATTTTATAATACATAAATGACTATGTAGTATTTAATGAGTCAGACAATCCTATGCGCGAACAATACAGTTGTGTAGTTATATTGTGTACTTTCGGTACATAGCTATTTCGAATGATCCTCTTTCGGAACACAGTCTCTCTATCCCCATTCTCGCAAGCCAGGGCTTTGCTTCGCTGGTATTGATGTTCTCGTCCTCTTCCGCACCCATAATCCCTTTAGAATTGCATTAATCACTTCTGTAAAATCAATACTTATGTGTATCAGCAGACAATGGGCAGAAACATGTTGCATTTGACATCATTCTCTCAAGTCAGAGCCCATTTATGCTAGAACTTACTGGTTCTACACTTCACAATTTACGTTACTTTGTCAATCAGTCTTACGAATGAAATTACGTCATATATTAGCAGATACTGACCATAAAAGCGATCTATTTGACCTCGTTGTCAAAAGCTAGGACCTTGATTTCCTTGAGAGTTTTTAAAATTTATTTTGATACTTAGATACCTTTCATATTGACTTGGAAGTCGTTTTCGCGAATGCAATAATTTGATGTACCAAAAGATAATAACGAGAATTCGACATGATTCTCTTATACACACAGACCTTGTTTAGTGAACTAACCCTGAAATTTCGCACTTAAATCACCTTCCGAATGACTTAATGACAAACATATTCGCGAATTGATTATAGGGAGATATCCATAGATACTGACAAGAAATGTTTCTTATTTGCAGAATTTGATTTAAAAAAAAAAATTAATAAAATTATCAACCTTCGAAAAGGCTTGACCAAACATGTCGGATGAGGTGATATCTCCTAAGGATGAAATAGGTAATCATTTGTATAGAAGAGCAAACCATGTATTGATATTGGCTTGCTGCATGGAAAAGAGTGTCAAGGTACCGTATTTAGTTTGCAGATGATAACGCACATAAATGCAGAAACTTAATTTATTATTCTAATCGAATATCAAGACTGTCACAGGCGTCAATTTGAATCGTGAAAAATGTCATTATGCCTCTTGAACAGATCGATAAAGCCTTCAACCCCATTCCATAGTTTCACAGATCAAAGTGATAGACCTGATAATAAATTCATTGAAAATTAACTTTGAAGGAAATATAAATTTTTCATTTTGCTCGGCAAAGTAAGCGAGAAGGGAGACTGAAGAGCGTAGATGTTCGCGCTATGACTAAATCCTTGAAATTTGTTTGGATTTCCAAATATTTGAAAGCCTTTTTCATTTGCAAAAATCAACGGCTGAACCGAATGTTTTGAAACTTGGAATACACGATACTTGTACCAAGACATTGCCAAAGCGATCATTGTGACTTCGTCTGTCAATTCAGTATAGACGGCACGGACCAGTCAAAATTGTCGGAATTTGAACGGGGAAAGTGAATATATATATATGGTATCAAACCTATTAGTCAATTCCTACAATTGTGGGGTAGAAGTTGAAAATTACTTCCCTTGGCATGAAAACACTTGCAGATGGCGCTTTTTTTTCTACAATTACCACTACCTCCGCTGATATGTCTTTCACTGTATTATTGCCACTGCCGCAGGTTTTGACTACAATGTAGTCATTTCTCACTTGTTTATATGTTGCTATCTTCATAGGAGCGAGAAAGAGAAAAACATATTTGGGAGATTCTCCCTCGATATGAATTAGTTGGTCGGGATTGTTCGGTTGCTAATGTTTTTTGTCAATGGAGAAAAATCGGCGCTAATGTTCTTGTTTGTAATCGTTTCTCGAACGAGAAAACATCATAGATGAATCACGATATCGCGATCATTTTTAATCGATAAAATAATAATCGACTGATCAACCGTTCAAACAAGATCGATCCTTACTGGAAGTAGTGCAGCCCAGATTTGGCCATGAAACTCGAGAAAATTCATTTCATTATAACCCCGGGTTAAGAAGAAAACCGTTCACCTAATGTCAGAGATGTGCTACGGTACCATCTTATGTTGCCGTCATTATGCTAAATTGATCATATAATTTGAGAGATATTTGGTAAAATAGCCGTGTATCTGCAATAATGGTTCGCGGCAGGTGACTTAATTCTTCACATTTACACATGAAGTAGTGAGATTCTATTAGGAGAGATATGTATGTATACACAAAACACAGCTCCTACTTAAATATTGTCATCCAGGATTGCGTAGTTAATTATATCAACATTGTAATCGTCTCTTGCCGTTAAGTCGGCGAGGCAATAAATCCTTAGGAGGGTGCAAGATCTCTAGGTTTCAAAATGTCGACAATGTTTTTTCTTGTAATATAAAAATTCATAATAAACTCTATAGATTTGTGGAAGAACGTGACAAACTATAATATTAAACTTCTAAAACATTTGTCAGACTAGACGTCTGGAGATATCAACATGTTTTCTCTAACACATGTTGTTCAGTAAATCAAGTGAATTGGAGCGTTGTTTTTTTTTCGATTTATTGCATTTGAACTGACGTAAAAGCATTTTCAGTAAGAAATTTAGATGAGTAAATAGGTAAACATGAGGCACAAGTATTTTGTTTGAAAGTTCAAATATTTTTCATGACTATTTAAGGTGTTTCTTGGGATAAGATTTCAATCTTTTTGATCCAAGGAGTCCTTCGTATCTAAATGTGTGTTTGAATGACTCGATTTAAACCCTTTTTCACGAAATAGCACATGCTGTGAATTTTAATTTAATGACATAACTAGAAACATAACGCAATCGAGCTAGAACTTTCACATATTGTGTGCACATATATCTCTTGCCGTTACATTAAAACACAACTATTTTTAGGACATTTTATTTTTTCGATTTCAACCGCACCACGTATAGGCCAAAATCCCGCCTTATCGTACCATCTCCTTTTAGATAGATATTATAAATGAGAAAATCAAGCAACTCTGTGAACAAATAAATATCCTCTATATGTAGTAGAACTGAAAAAAGCTTTTGGCATTCTTACGCTTTCTCCCCAATTTCACCACCCGCATATTTATACTGGTAAGCTTTTTATGATGTTTTGGCCTTCAAGTGTAATGACAATTACTGTTACATAAGATGTGTGCAGGGCGTTCTGACATCCCGATTATATATGGACTATCCAAAATGAACGATTAACCACAAAACAGGAAATAGAAATTTAATACTTGCGTTCATACATAATTAGTAGATATCGTAAATGTTACCTAAATTTAACATACGATTTGCAATCACTATATTCAGTATTTGTTTTGTTCTCAAACTCATAGCATTTTGCTACCAATGACAACTCCGGGAAACGCTTGAGTAGTCGTAACATTAATGTTTTTTATGAAGCTGCACTTCATGTAAAACAAGTCGATACTGATAAAGCGAGGATAATCACGGTGGATGTGACGGAGTTCCATACTTCATTTGATACATCTGTGAACACATTATTCGCTTACCCAAACGTTCTTTCTTGAAAACGCAGAAGATAACGCAAGCTAAAAAGGTTGTGTTTGGAACGCTGCAAATAGGAGGCCTGGTGTTGCCACCTTACAACACTGTGGTATACATTTTCACCTTTAAATGTGCGATTATTCACTATTTTCGTTAATTCATTAATTTCTTATGCATGTTTTTCTTCAAGTTGTATTCTTTCCGTCAAATCTTCTTGTATCTGGATCAATGTTTTATGCATAGGACATTAACGAACGTGACAGACGTGGGATGGGTAAATAACCAGTGCAAATATATTCGATCAGCAAGTGATCGAATACAATGGAATAATCATACTGCCAACTCTGTTAATATGGCAGGCAAACGGCGTCATGCCCAAACAGAGTCTATCAAGTTGAAACATGCTTTTCCAAGCTGTTATTATCCATTGATGTAATCCCTAATAACTCACGCACATATATGTTCGCTCTTACTTGTATTATATTAGTCACAGAAGAACACCGGAAGATGTGAAAGCGCTTTGAGCAAATACAGTTTCGGTAATTGCTCGCCATATACATGAAGAAAGAAATAAATAAACACAGGCAGCGTCTCTATAAAGAAGTGGCGAAACCTAGTGAGACGCTACCTATGTTTTTTAGTTCTTTCTTCATATACCAACCCTGAACAACACATGAGATACAGCACATATCACGAATCAATAGATTCTTGGTATGTGCTTTAGAATAGGTTAACCGGAAGACTATACTGTGAAGTCATGTGACTCTGTCAGTATGTCGACACCTCTTCCCACTTCCCTTATATGTGTTGTAATTCCTTCGCGGCATTTTTACTTTTTCAACCCTCTATATTCACAGTATTTTCGTTATTTTGGGACTGAATTATCTTAGTATAGCGCAGTTTCTTGCGCAGAAAATTGGTCGAGTCCCGAGCGAGATTCGAACCAGCGACCCCCAGAGTTATAAGGTACCAAATCGCCAGCGCTAAATGTCTGTGATCTCACCTCTGACGTTTCCTCGTGATTGAGACTCTCGACCTGCGGTCTCGGGTCTAAACTGGCATTTATCTGGGAAATTTGAAACCAATTTGTATTTTCTCGGTCTTCATTCCCTAAATCAGCCTTTATTCCAAAACGGTACGAATTACAAGCATCTGGTCCGTCATTCATAATTCAGCCGTCGTCAACTAAAGAATATCCGCGTGCATATTCCATATAACGTTATTAGCACCAAATTTAAAAAAAACAATCATAGTATACATGAACATAGGCTAGTTTCCTGCAAGAGAGAAGCGGTCAACAGTTTTCAATGATGCCGGCAAGACATCATGATGTTCGAAAAATATCAAATCCGTATCGCTGGTCAGTATTCTTAATCCGTAAGATTCGTTTTATGTCGTCATCTAGAGAATGATGTATCTCAGTCAGGCTTTGATTATAACTGTTCATATGAGCACAATCAGGATCTTGAAGTACATGGGATCAAACGGCCCCAAGCCCCGGGTTAAGCGGAATCAGACACAAGTTACGAAACGTAACGTCATAGATCTTGCACGCTACGCTCGTATTTTGCTATCAGCATGCGATATGTATCGCCAAATTTGAGAAACTTTGAGTGGAGGCGCTTGGTGGTATAGCCCTGTTTTATAAATTTCTGCAACAACGTTTTGTGACGTTGATTAAAATCGTCACATTATCTAGCAAATGCTACTAGAAGAGATATGTACACGCCATATGCAGGTCCCATTGGAATATTACTGTCCAGAAAGGGATAGTTTACGGTGACGAAATTGTAATCACCTGTTTTGTCATAAAGTCGAGGAGAGAGAAGGCCCGCTTCAATTTAAAAAATATAGAGGTCTAAATACGACGTGTCTGTAGGGCTATCTGCATTTTCCTTCAAATCCAGTGAAGGTGGATATATATCCTTCACTGCGTCTTTTATATAGCGATTATCCACAGCGAGAAGGTCATCTTTTTTGCGTTTGGTGAATAAGAAGGAAAGGGCTTTGAATAGATCGGTTTTTGTAAGCGCCTGCTTACAATAGTCATATTCACAAGAGAACATATATAGGTCAGCCAACAGGAGTGCACAATTCATGATGCACAAGTGTGCACAACTCCAATTTCAGTTATAAATTAAAACAATTTAGGTTTCGGCAACAAAGACAATAATATTGGCTTTGTCAGATATGAAATGTTCACACAATTTTTGCAGCATCCAATATTTAAGGGGATATACATGTGCATTTTCATGTATAAAAGACAATAGTGGTATCTGTTAGTTTTTGCGCACCAGTCTGATGGTGTACTGCTTGGGTGTACCCAGTGTACTCTTCATAGCTAACTGTTACTATTTAGATATATTACCGTCAGAAAATAGTAAACGTAACACACAAGGGAGCTGGTCATGTTTCTCTCCCCATTGAACGAATGCAACCCCACGAGTATAGATCGATGTATAATAATTAATAATTCAATAACTATTCGCATCACTCATGATCTCGCACATAAACATACTCTTTCATTCAAATGTATGAACTAATTTGAAAAGTGTTAATCATAGCAATGGCACACGTGTGGTCGGCTTGCTAATGCGATCACCCCTCGTTTCCTCTTGCCGATCTCCCCGATTTACCAGTTCAATCTAGCATATGCTTACCGCGTTAAGGTATAGAGCTCCAAAACAAATTTGTTATTCATATACTTAAATTAGATGATGAAGCCTTTCTGTTGAAGAAATTATTTAGGAGACACATCGTTTCCTTATGCATGCTTAATTCCAGCCATCGAATATTGGGTATTTTTGGAAGTCAGTTAAGTGTCCAGAAGGCAGAGTGAACACATAGTATGCTGGCCTTCCATCTATTGATACCGCGAGCGCTTGCTGGCTTATTTCACGATTGCCATACAATCTACTACTATCTTGTTATCAACTTCCGCATTATACAACAAACCAAAGGACCAAGGGTCCTGAGGCAGTCGCTAATGAGGTGGCTATATTAAGGCTGTATCTAAGTGATAGCAAATTCTTCCGTTTACTACTGTTGTAAGTAGTAGTATAAGCGTATTTAAAGTCTTTCTTTCCAGGGAGGTAACTCTTGGTTCTTTTTTCCGCCAGGGGGCGCCACCAGTCCCGTATGACGTCACTTCCGGTCTGGGTGAATGGAGCGTGACCTGTGAACATGATAGGATATGTACTGACCCGTCTGTGGGGTTTTTCCACAATGTCGTTCACCTCCGTGTCTCTTCGGTGACCTCCGTATCTCTTCGGTCAGGTCCGTGTCTCTTCGGTGAGGTCCGTGACTTTTCGGTGAGGTCCGTGACATCTTCGGGTACGTCCGTATCTTTTCGGTGAGGTCCGCCATCTTCAGAACATGATAGGACATGTACTGACCTGTCTGTGCGGTTTTTCCACAATGTCGTTTACCTCCGTGTCTCTTCGGTCAGGTCCGTGTCTCTTCGGTGAGGTCCGTGTCTTTTCGGTGAGGTCCGTGTCTCTTCGGTGAGGTCCGTGTCTTTTCGGTGAGGCCCGTGACATCTTCGGGTACGTCCGTGTCTTTCCGGTGACGTCCGTTGACCTGTGAACATGATAGAACATGTACTGACCTGTCTGTGGGGTTTTTCCACAATGTCGTTCACCTTCGTGTCTTTGAGACACGGAAGTGACCGAAGATGTCACGGAGGTGCCCGAAGAGACACGGAGGGCACCGAAGATGTCACGGAGGCGCCCGAAGAGACACGGAGGTGACCGAAGATGTCACGGAGGCGCCCGAAGAGACACGGAGGTCACCGAAGACGTCACGGAGATCACCGAAGAGACACGGAGGTGCCCGAAGATGTCACGGAGGTCACCGAAGAGTCACGGAGGTCACCGAAAAGACAGGGAGGTGACCGAAGACACACGGAGGTCACCGAAAAGACACGAATGTCACGAAAAAACTTATAAAAGTGGAAATTTTTAGGGGATTGCTGCATTCATTGGCCTGCCGATCGGAACTACCTGACCAACCTACCTGACCAGCCTGAACCACTCTCACGATAGGAGCTACTTGCCTGAGCCTCACCAGCCTGAACCTGCCTCACCAGTGCAACTTCACCAGCCTATCTCACCATAGCAGCTACTTACCTGACCAGCCTGAGCCAACAGTTATGGAGTCATCCCACCGAGCTAAGCTTCTGCAGCACCGTATCCATATCGTTGATGAGATGCAGCATGTGGCCGATATATGTGATCTGTTCATGGTGGAAAACATAATCACTAAACACATGGGGGTAGATATCGGCGGAGAAGACCTATATGGCACGAAACAGAGCCCTCATCGACCTCATACCATGCCGTGGCTCCTTAGCATTTCAAGCCTTCGTGGAGGCGCTGAAGAAGACGGGAAATGAAGGAATAGTACGTCTACTTCAAGCCAGGGATTCAGAAGATAATATCTTAGTCATGGGCATGGACATCGCCGAAGGGCGTACAGGTACCAAACGTACCCACGAAGAGTCCGGTCCACCTGTCAAACGTCCCCGACTAACACCTTTAGAAATACCTCAGCAAGTGTTTCAGCAAGTGCCCCAGCAAGTGCCTGAGCAAGCGAAGGAAAAGGTGCAACTTCCTATGTCTGTGCAGGAGATCAATGACATTATCCAGCAGGCCTACCAGGCGGCCCAGACGAACACTTGGGAGCTCTCTCCCTATTTAACTGTGAGCGTCAAAGAAGAGCAAGTGCATTTTAACGCACCGGCCTGGGACGACAAACCACCTAAGCATATCGCCTTGACGTTGGACACCTGGATAAGAGTACAGGCCATTTATTACGCCGTCGATGCGGTCATTGACCACCAGGGCAGCGACGAAGCGAAATTTTATGTGGGTGACGACATCTTCCTCACCTGTTCTATGTTCAACAACATGCTGCTGGTGCATATTCGTAAATGGAAGTTGAGGGGAGATACGCGTATTCCTTTACCTCAGGGCGTCACCCTGCAAATACCTGCGTGGCGGAAGCTGGAGAGTCTCACAGGTGAAATTCATGAAGTCCTGTCTGACCAGGTGACTCAGTATATTTATAAGAAGTACATCGACACATTCCTGGATCATCTCAGACCCCGCATTCGACACTTGCGTATCCAGCAATGTGCAGGCTGTCAGAACAAGAACGGTCTCTTCAACACGCATACGTGTATGGACAATAGTATACCATCAGACGCGCTGATGACTGAGGGACTACACGCCGTTAACGAGGTGCAAATTGCCGAGGCATTGCAAGCTGCCTGTCCACCCAGAATTCCACGTGAACAGATTGCCACCTTCATATACGTGCACCAGGGGCAGAAAGACAATGACGAGTTCAAACAAGTCTTGTTGCATAAATATTGAACATTTCACACAAGTCTTGTTGCATAAATATTGAACATTCAGACATCACCGTATTCCTACATTCTATGTTCATTCTATGTTCATTCTATGTTCATTTAAGCGCCTTCACAGCGTATAATTGTATTAGAAAAATTCAACACCAAGAGTCTACTGTGGTGAACACCTTATGTTCATTCTACTGTGTTAATAAATATTAGAAATTCAAATGTGTGTTAGTGTTCACACTATGCAAAGGGGTATTGGTGTGGGAGCTGGTGTTTTGTGCTTTTAGTTAGAAAGTTTCCCCCTTTCGGGTTTAATTAGGTGGCCCTAATAAGGGCCTCTGGAAAGAACAGCGGATTGGTCATCACCCTGTTACGGCCGGAATATTTTGTTGATGCCTGATACCCATCCCCGACACACAGGGCATCGTATCTTCAAATGAAGCTCCTCTGTCTCTGCGCACTGGCAGGAGCCCGCTATGCATGTTAAGCTTAGCACGCATACACCACATAGGCACAGGTGGCCACAAGGAAAAAAGGCGTACATCGTCTCATCGACTTGACACACGGTACAGGTTGATCTCTTCTGCTCCCTAGCCAGTTGTAGGCGTAGTTTAGTCTTTTCGTCTTCTAATTCGTCAATTTGTTGGCTCAGGCGGCTGACCTCTGGTGATGGTGTTGTCATTCCTGTTGCGGTCGCTGTGGTAGCGGTCGTTGGGGTAGCCGTCGTTGTGGTAGCCGCCTGAGTCGAAGCTGTAGTTGCTGGGGGTCTACTACTGTTTAACCACTCCAACTCTCCGTGTACATCTTCATCGTCTGTTTCATCATCATCATCCTCTTCCTGCACAGCGTCCCTTATTTCTCTATCTTGTTGTGCGCCTCTCATCCTCAAAGCTTCAGCAATCTGAGCTTCAGCAACGCGCTGCAAGCTCGTAATGATTGTAACATGTTCGTCGTCTTCTCCGCTCGAGCGAATCCGTCTAGGATCTTGTTGTTGTTCTCCGTCTCGAATTGTCACCCTGAAAGTTTCGGTCGACACTCCCGTGTTCATTGCGTTGAAAAGTGACCGTCTACTAGGATTAGCCATGATGCAGTTGAAATGAGTGGATAGCAGACGAGGCACCGCGCGCTTTTTATAGTATAACCGTACAGCGCCCGTATGAGGGCGCGGACGTCACCGAAATCTTCATACTGAGCAAGTGTGCCTGCTCAGACCCACTGAAATTTTGTGCTTCTTTTCCATCTTCAAACCGGTCTCATTTTGCAATAAATGCGAGTTGACGTGTAAAACTTATTTAAACTTGAACTTTAGGAGCTTATAGTGTATCGCTGAAAAATTCAGAAGGCTGACGGCAGGCTAAAACTATTTTTTTAATCCTTTTGTCGGTTTTAGACCCGTATGGGTATGTATGTGGTTGTGTGGAAAACCCGGTAAATTT
The DNA here is from genome assembly GCA_036873755.1 of Hanleya hanleyi. NCBI lineage: Eukaryota > Metazoa > Mollusca > Polyplacophora > Lepidopleurida > Hanleyidae > Hanleya > Hanleya hanleyi. Next base: position 46,714 of record JAVTVY010017794.1, on the reverse strand, counting down.
GAAATAAATCGGCTTACCTCCGTAAAAACACTTTAGGTGTGTTCCTTACACCCTTATAATGTCAGCCTGAAAATTTTAGCAAGTTTATCGATGGAAAAGTGTGAATATTTGTCCTGCCACTCTTGCTACGGTAACACAGCCATTGACACGCATAGCTGTACACACATTCGGCTGCATACTTTATAGTGCTGTGCTACCGTAGCAAGAGTGGTAGCACAAAAATTCACACTTTTCCATCGATAAACCTGCTAAAATTTTCAGGGTAACATTATAACGATGTAAGGAACACACCTAAAGTGTTTTTACGGAGGTAAGCCGATTTATTTCAAATTTACCGGGTTTTACACACAACCACACCCATAACCATACGGGTCTAAAACCGACAAAATGATTACAAAAATAGTTTCAGCGATACACTATAAGCTCCCAAAGTTCAAGTTTAAAAAAGTTTTACACGTCAACTCACATTTATTGCAAAATGAGACCGGTTTGTAGATGGAAAAGAAACACAAAATTTCAGTGAGTCTGAGCAGGCACACTTGCTCAGTATGAAAATTTCGGTGACGTCCGCGCCTTCATACGGTTATACTATAAAAAGCGAGCGGTGTCTCGTCTGCTATCCATTCATTTTGAACTACATCATGGCTCAATACATGGATATTGATGGAGTGCACAATATTATTCGTGGCTTGACAACATATTAGAAGAGCTATGCAAAGATGACGAACAAGAAGAAAAAGAAGACCAGCCGGTAGATGGCAGCGACACTTTGACCCCAGTTTCACAACAAAAGCAGCAGTATCTTCACCATACCACGGGTCAATTCATCGATATTGAAGACGAAGAAGAAGAAGAAGAAGAAGAAGAAGAAGAAGAAGAAGAGGAAGAGGCGGCGGATGGAGATGTCACCGCCAATAGTACCTACCACGTACGGCCTGATAGTACCTCCCAACACGAACGGCTTGACCGAGTCATACAAGATCTGTTCAAACAACATCAAGACCAAGACCAAGAACAAGAAAAAGAACAAGAAAAAGAAGCAACCGGTGAATTCATCGATGGAGTGGACAATAGTACCTACGCCCAAGACCAAGACCAAGACCAAGACCAAGAACAAGAACAAGAAAAAGAAGCAACCGGTGAATTCATCGATGAAGTGGACAATAGTACCTACGACGTACGGCTTGATAGTACCTACGACGAACAGCTTGATGAACTCATACAAGTTGTGTTCGAAGACGACCAAGAACAAGAAAAGGAAAAAGAAAAAGAACAGATGGCTGTTTTACAGCAGCGATATCTTGAGTACTACTGTACCGAAATAAGAAGACTGGGGCGAGACACAACATGGGGAGCGGCACAGTATTTGCCCTGTGACCAATGCAGTAGTCGCTACGCCAAATTCGCTATATTTCCATGTGGACACCAAGCGTTATGTATCCGCTGTATCCACAAACATGCAGAAAGACCAGTCCCTACGCCCACTTACAAGCCCATAGCGTGTACACTCGTCACGCTGAAATGTCCTGTGTGTACCAAGAGGCGAGAAAACCTGTTCCGATCGATGTAACCCCCTTACATCTTCCTAACGGTCCTTATGAGGACCCCCCAATTATACTCGAAAGCAAGCTTCTAATTAAAAAGCACAAACATCAGCTCCTGCATGCACACACCTAGGTAAAAATAGGTAATTAACACTTAGTGAATGGGAACTTCCTACTAACAGCGCCCAGGTAAAAAAAAACACAAAACACTATTAGTATGAATGTACGGTAATAATATACCGAGTAGTCCCGGAAAAAGCCGAGTGTAAAATTTTTTGTTGTCAGGAGGTGTGGGAGATTGGTAATCATAGAGGAGAGGAGATTGAGATATACCGAGTAGTCCCTAAAAAAGCCGAGTGTAGAAATTTTTGTTGCTGTAAGGTGTGGGAGATTGGTAATCATAGAGGAGAGGATATTGGCATTCGTAGGGCCTAGGGGCAATTGTTATAAGTGCTGTTTGGAAGGCTAGGGGTTGGCCCTCAAAAGGGCCTTTGATGGCAGATTTTTTGTTTTTTGGCGTTGGAGATTGGTAATCATAGAATATAGAGGAGAGGAGATTTACAAATGTAGGGCCTGATTTTAATTGAATGCCACGTTAGAAGTCCCCTTTCGTAAGATTGGGGTGGCCCTGAAAAGGGTCTTTCAATTTGTTTACCCTGTTTTATTCAGGGGATGAGGTTGTCCTGTCTACCCCGTCAAACTGGCAGAGAAGTATCTTCCGGGCTGTTGTTCGGGGCCAGGCTGTTGTTGTTGTTCATCCGGCACTGATGGGATGTGGTCCAGAAAGCACGCCGGCGCAATTCTTGGTAGTTCATCGATGTCGATGAATTCTGGCTGGTGTTGTTGTCTCTCCTGGAGTACTGGCTGGGGTTGTTGTTGTTGTTGTTCTACCAACACGTACTCCAGGGCGTCCAACCAGTCCTGACCCTGCAGATCGTCCGGCGCCCTTGTAACTAGATGGTATAAATCTGCACAGGCGAGCGGCGTGAAGTTCGTGTTGTCCAGCGTCCATCTTTTAATCTCATCTAGTCAAAATGCTTTCACCGCTATCGCTAGCTCCCTCTTTTCTTTGGCCATTCGCCCCGAAGCTTTGCTGGTCGAGATCTTCGCTACACGGCTCATGATCTTCAATACGTGTTGACCGTACGAGAAATGTGATTTGAATGTGCCCTCTCCCCACGCGTCCCCTGGGTTTTATGCTGAATAGAGTGGATTCTCATTGGCTGTTTAAAGCAGGGCGAACCTCTTTCATTGGTTCTGTCTCCGTCAATTCCATTGGTTGAAATACGGGACGCTGATTGGCCCAATAAGGCTCCGTAATACCTCCTGGGTTAACATTTCAATCCCCGGTTTTTGCACCAAACTGTGGTATAGGAAATGCTAGGTTAAATCAATTCGTATCTCTATAACATTACACCCCGAATGATCACGGACTTTGACGAAGGTGGGCCATGGAAAATAAAAACTATAACGTGTACGGGTACGGGCTAGCAAAGAGAGGCACGAAAAAAAAACTATAACGTGTACGGCTACGGACTAGGGGTTAATTTAACCTGACACTACCGAGTGATCACGGACTTTCACGAAGGGTGAAGGGAGACGGAAAAATAAAACCAGAACGGGTACGCACTAGGATAGAGAGATACGAACAAATAAAAAACTATAACGTGTACGGCTACGGACTAGGAGTTAATTACACCCATAGGGGACTTGACATTGTAGTATAAGTGCCTGTACAGCGACATATATATATATATATATTTTTAAATATATATAAATATATATATATATATATATATATATATATATACAGGCCTCCCTAGCCGGTGTTTGTCATTCACCACCATGGGAGCGAGCGGAGCAGATGGTGAGCTTGCGTTGTTCCAACTCACCGCCAACGTCACCCTGATCGTCAATGACCATCACCTGCAGCTCATCGAAGAACAACCCCGAGAGGTGAAGCTATTTTTAACCCTAGCACTGTGGACTCTATTGACACGGTTGTTACAGGGAAAAGAGCCCGAAGTCGATTTCATGCACGTGGGAGTCGGTGTCTACCTACGAAGTGGTAGAGATGATTCTTTTTTCCCCCGGTTAGAACAGCGTGGTGGTCCCCATATCACACTCCGTCCTGCATTATGGCAGGCGCTGAAAGCTATTATCCCCGACGTCCACGACTGACTGCGCCCCGACGCGAACTCTGTGGCTACCTGAACTCTTACACCTGGCTGCACCCTATTGTTGTACCCCAAAGGAGTGGACCTCATCGATAGCGGACTTAGGTGTTGGTGTACGCCTGAACCCAAAGCGCGCGTCCCTTTGTCATCGGAAGGCTGGACTACCTTAAAACGAGTGTTGTTGGGTGACCTCGACGGTGATAGCATTCACCTGTGTGACGACGTCTACATTTTCCGCGGCTTTTGCTCGACTCCTCTGTCTGAACGATGGTGGTTTTACCCAGGACCCTGATCTATGGACGGCCTTGGAAAAAGTAGTCCCCATTGTCGATGAAGTACTATATCTATAGGGTGCACACAGGCTAGAGTGTCAGTGTCTTACCATGAAGCGAACACACAACAGCCCAACCCAGAGGGGAACCCAGAGGGAGACGCAGAGGAGGACCCGAAAGGGAAGCCAGTGGAGCACCCGCAAGGCCGGCCGGCAGGAATTCACGTGGAGTAAGACTGTGAACAAGGTGTTAACAGATTTGTATTACAACCCAACCAGTCCAGCCGCTTATAGCGCTGTGGCAGCGCTCGCTCGAGCTGCACATTCCCAAGGCATCAGTCGAACTGAAGTTCGAGAATGGTTAAAAACCCAAGACACTTATAGCTTACATCGAGCAGCCCGACGACATTTTCGCCGTAACCGAGTCATCGTAGGAGGCGTAGACGCACAATGGCAGGCCGATTTGGTCGATATGACTCGATTTGCTGCCCACAATGATGAATATCGGTACATGTTGACATGTATCGATATTTTATCCAAGTACGCGTGGGTGCTACCCATCCGGACCAAAACAGGAGAGAATCTGGTACGAGCGTTCCAACAGATGTTCAAGACGGGTCGCAAACCCCTCTATTTGCAAACGGATGAAGGCACAGAATTTCTCAACCGCCACCTTCAAGCCTTTCTTAAGATTACAAGCGTCTAGTCCGTCATTCATAATCCAGCCGTCGTCCATTAGAGAATATCCGCGTCCATAATCCAAAGACCTATTCCATATTCCACATAACAGTATTAGCACCAAATTCAAAAAGACAATCATAGTATACATAAACATAGGCTTGTTTCCTGCAAGAGAGAAGCGGTCAACAGTTTTCAATGATGCCGGCAAGACATCATGATGTTCCAAAAATATCAAATCCGTATCGCTGATCAGTATTCTTAATCCATAATATTGGTTGTAAAGTCGTCACAGAAGGTGTTTTTCTTCCATACGTACAACGAGACCAAAGCCTCTGTGATGGAACGATTCAATCGGACCTTCAAAGGACGAATGTACAAGTATTTTACCGCCAAAAACACCCGACGGTACATCGATTTGCTACCTCAACTGGTCCAAGGGTACAATCGAGCCTATCATCGCAGTATCCAGCGGGCCCCCCTCGATGTGACGGAACGCAACGAACATCAAGTGCGCCGTACGCTGTACTCGATAGAACCAAGTCCACTCGCGTCACCCCGTTACAAACGCGGAGATGTGGTACGGATCATTAAAGTCAAGGGCAATTTGAGAAAAGTTACTTGCCCAACTGGAGTGACGAGCACTTTGTCATCGTTCGCCATAGCCCTCGAAACCCACACGTCTATCAACTGGAAGATCTACAAGGAGAAACACTGCAAGGCACGTTTTACGAGGCAGAATTACAACCGGTGGTAAAAACACGGAAAGACTACTACACGGTGGAAAAGATTTTGAAAACGGAACGTCGACGTGGCATCCCCTATCATTTCGTCAAATGGCAAGGTTGGCCCAGTTCGTTTAATTCCTGGGTCTCAGCCCGTGACATGAAACGGCTATAAATTCTACCTCACATCGCCTACAGCGTTCAGTCTAGGGTTGTACCATGGATAGTGCACATCTGCCCTTACTGCTGCGCACTCGAAAAGGACAAGTCGGTATCGTCGTGTGTCTACTAGTGCTTCTGGATACCTTATTTGGAGGAGTCTTCTACGACTTGGCGTACCTGATATCCTGTTTCAACCTATCATCCACTCGTCCAATACCGGTCTCCCAAGGTCAAGTGCAATCACCCAACACCACCACCACCACCACCACCATCTCTCCTACTACGCTGCGAAACATTACCAGTGTACCACCAGGTTCTACAACCCATTCCACTACGCGGTCTAGTCCTACTACTACTACTACTACTACTACTCTGCGGAACTTCACCAGGGTACCACCCGTGTACCTGCCTAGTCCTACCCTCAGAAGCGACCCACCAGCATCATCTTCCACCATCAAAGCTACCAGGGCAAAACCACGCCAACATAGAACTCCCACGACCACGACTCTAACGCCTAGAGTGGGTGTAGTACCACGTTTACCACGGCAACGGTACCCGAACGACTACGACCCCCGGTGGGATCCACGACAACGGTGGTGGGCCTCTGAACGCTTGGCGCAAATCACCAAATAACCTATGGATCCTCGGTGGCAGCATCCCTTCACGTGTCTCATCGCTGGACCGACCGGGTCGGGAAAAACACACCTCGTTCAACGGATCATCCAACACGGGTCAGTCCTCAGCCGTGGCGCGCATCCTGTGGTGTTATGGAGCTTGGCAGCCTGCGTACGAGGAACTGGCACGCATACCTGGACTCACCTTGGTGGAAGGATTACCCCCAGAGGATACCCCAGAAGACACGTTGGTAGTGGTAGACGATCTGATGACCGAAACGGACAGTCGAGTGACGCGTCTCTTTACGAAAGGGAGCCATCATCGTCGGTTGAGCATCATCTACATCGTTCAGAATCTCTTCAGTAAGAACAAAGAGCACAGGAACATCAGTTTGAATTACAAGCGTCTAGTCCGTCATTCATAATCCAGCCGTCGTCTATTAGAGAATATCCGCGTCCATAATCCAAAGACCTATTCCATTTTCCACATAACAGTATTAGCACCAAATTCAAAAAGACAATCATAGTATACATAAACATAGGCTTGTTTCCTGAAAGAGAGAAGCGGTCAACAGTTTTCAATGATGCCGGCAAGACATCATGATGTTCCAAAAATATCAAATCCGTATCGCTGATCAGTATTCTTAATCCATAATATTCGTTATAGAGTCGTCATCTTAAAAAAAGATGTATCTCAGTCACGCTTTGAATGTGACTGCTCAGTATGTGGTATTGTTCAAAAACCCCAGAGACGCATCACAAATTATGCACCTGGCGAGACAGATGTACCCTAAAAACACGGCCTTTGTGCGGGAAGCCTTTGAAGATGCCACCCAAGGGGCCCACGGCTATCTGCTCATCGACTTGAAACAAGGGACACCCTCGGCACTTCGATTGCGGACCCACATTTTTCCCGGAGAGTTGCAGACGGTGTACACGCCCAAATAAAAGAAGATACAACCATTTAGCATTCATTTCCTCATCATGACTGCACGGATACGAAAGCACGCGCCGGCGCTCCGCGTATTACGCAGCGCGCCACCGGAGGTGGGCCAGGCCCGGATGCGCGGCGCGGACGCGGGATTGGTACGGTGTTTGTGTGAAGTGGCTCATAATGTGTTAAAAGGGAATGTTCCTCTCAGTCCCCTGCAGAAAGGGAAATTGTAACGGCACAAGACGGGTCTCCGAACGATGGTGAGGAAGACGGGAAGTTCAAAGAAAAAGAAACAGGTGTTACAGCGAGGTGGATTGCTCGGGGCACTACTCGCACCCTTAGCCGCCTCCGTACTGGGACCGTTAGTAGGGTCCATCTTGGGTGGAGCACGCTAACGTCATGGAACATACGAAAAAAATGATGCTGGTCGAACCTCGACTGTTACAGAGTTTGCAATCACCCTATCCCGTGCCTGCCACGGTGCAACAACTCCAGTCTCTCGACGAAGAGATGAATAGTATACTCCAACGTCGACTACCCGATCACGAGAAAATTCAACTCTACCATCAGACGCTGAACCGGTACAAGACGTTTATGGGTCAATATAGGGGTAGTACACCACCAGCACCACCAGCGGCGCCAGCACCAACACCGCCATCATCACCTCAGCTGGAAGATGAAGTCTTGGCCAGTGTCCCTAATGCATTCAAGACCAAGGCTCGTTTATTGTTGGACCGGGTGAAACAGAATCCCGATATGGGTTGGAGCGATCAGGGGGAACTGCTTATTCGAAACCGAGTGGTGCCGGGGTCTCATATCACCGATTTGATCAACGATACGGTGCGCTCTCGCAAACACTCTAATCCACCGGGCTGGGAAGCCTTTGCTCAGGGGTTGAAAGACACACACGTCCCTCAAGAATTGGTGGGGAATCCTAACCGTTGGCGGTGGATGCAGCGGACCCAGCAATCGCCGAGTAGACCACCACCACCACCACCTTCTTGGGAACCGGAGTCACTCCCCAAAACACCACAACGACGGGCACCTTCTTTTCACCCCTTTAAAACACCACCCCCGGTAAAGAGGCTCCAGCGCTCGAGAGCTTTGATACATAGCAAGTCACCGCGACACAACGCCGCGTTCATCCGCCCAAGGCCTGGGAGCCCTATTAAAGCCAGGTGCAGAAGCAAGAAAGCTCAGTCGTCATGTTTTACCTCACGTTGCCCAGTAACAGTTCGCTCGATGTGTTTCCTGACAACACCTTGGCCAAGTACGTGACCCAGTTGCCGCAACCGTTGCATTTACCTGGACGCTGGGAATGTGGACTCGTGGATATCCAATACCCTTACTCGTGGTACAACGTGCGAGACAAGGAAGTATGGTACGAGGTGACCTACGAAGGCAAAGTCACTCATCTGTCCCTACCCGAAGGCCAATACGATACCCCCAAGGAGTTCCTGGAAGGCCTGAAAAAACTGATGCAATATAAGTCTCTACGGGAGGTCACGAATGTTTCAAAACTCGTCAAAACCTTTCCCTTCATCAATCATGTGGACTTCGATTACAACGCACACAACGACAAGGCCATCTCACTCTCAGCCCCAACGTGGGTGTGGAAATCAGTCCTGCCCTAGAGCAAATGATGGGTTTCGATCTACGGATGTTCGCTGGTCCCACCGCCCACAAAGGCCACATCACGATGGATATGAGGGTGGGTATGTACGGACTCTACGTGTACTCGGACGTGGTGGACAACCACATTGTGGGCGATGTCAACACACCTCTGTTACGGGTGATTCCCATTAAAAAGAGGTATGGCGATGAAGTCACACACAGTTTCAACCACGTACTCTACCTACCCGTGCGACACTCCGATATCAACACGATCACGGTGGATATAAGAGATGACACGGGACGCCCGGTGGCATTCGAACGAGGGAAGGTGCTGCTGACACTTCATTTCCGACAAGCACGTTCTCCCCACTTCGTATAATGTACGTGCTTTACCAGTGCCATACGGCCAGCTATGCCGATTATTACAAGAAACAAACGGGCTGTGGCTTTCCAGTGTTTAGCGGTGCACGCATGCAATGAGGTCACGGGTTGGGAAACATACTCGGGAGCATCGTCAAAACGTTTTTACCCTTGGTGTCACGTGGAGTAAAAGCGGTAGGCAAACAAGCGGTACGCAGTGGACTACAATTGGCCGGTGATGTCTTGAGTGGTGCGGCACCCCGACAAGTCTTGAAACGACGGGCCAAAGAAGCAGGCAGCGTCTTGGTGGCCAAAGCTCTTGAAAGACAACCCCCGTCACAGGGTAGAGTCATTTGACGACCAACACACCGACGAGGCACACGCCAGAAGAAGAAGAAGAAGAGTAGGAGAGACATCTTCGCATAATGGCATTCATCCACTCCGAGTCGTGTCCGTCTACCAACAATGAATTGGATTTGTGGACTATTCCTCCCACACAGACCAGTGTCGCCGAAGGTCGTTGGGTAGAACATCGCCCTCTGGCTAGCCTGACGGGAACGGGACCGCTGGAATTTACCGTTGAAAACAAAGATACGGCCTACCTGGATTTAGCCCACACGTACCTTTATGTGAAAGCCAAAGTGGTGAAAGGAGACGGGACGGACATCGACGAGGAAGCCCCAGTGAATCTCTGGCTGCAATCGATGTTCCAACAGGTGGATATCAGTCTGAACGATAAACTCATCAGTGCGTCCACCAATACGTACCCGTACCGTGCCTACATCGAAACGTTATTGTCGTACGGAGAAGATGCCAAAAAACACAGTTGCAAGCCTCACTGTTCTACAGGGATTCGCCCGGTGAAATGGATATGACCACCGTTGCAAATAGTGGGTTCATCCAACGCAGAAGGTTTACAGGCGGTAGCAATCCGTCGATATGATGGGTCGACTGCACGCCGACCTGTTCCAGCAAGATCGGTACCTGATGAACGGTGTATCCATCAAGATCAAGCTGATTCGTTCCCCACCCGCCTTCGCCTTGATGGCCGGCGGAGATAACCCCAATTACAAGATCATCATAGAAGAAGCAGCCCTGTTTGTCCGTACCGTGGATTTGCAACAGGGCGTGTTGGTGAGTCACATGGAAGCCTTATCGAAAAAACCAGCCATGTACCCCATCCGACGCGTACAGACCAAGGTGTTCTCCGTGCCGGCAGGTACGATGATGGCCAATCGTGAAAATTTATTTCTAGGGGATCTCCCTAAACGTCTTACCCTGGCGTGTGTCACCAACACCAGTTTCAATGGACAGTGGGGTGAGAATCCGTTCCACTTTCAACATTTCAACATCAACTTTGTGGCACTGCACGTGGCCGGCCATCAAATTCCAGCCCGACCGTTACAACCGGATTTTGGTAACCATCACTACCTGAACCTGTTTACAGCCACAGGACAAAACAATCAGGACGAAGAAAATACCATCACTCGACGAGACTTTGGCCGTGGGTACACTTTGTTTGCCTTCGACCTCACCTCCACCTTGGAACACGATCATCAACTGACCTTCCTCAAGAAAGGAAACTTACGGTTGGAACTGCGTTTCTCCGTCCCTCTACCCCATACCATTAACGTGATTTAACGTGGGTTTGATAACGTCATCACCGTGGATCAGCAAAGAAACGTCCTGTGTGACTACGCCAGCTAGAGTCATGGATACAGAACAGCTGATGGCCATACTCCAGCGAGATCCTCGGGTACCCTTTCGAGGTGTGTTTCCACGCAATGTGTTTCCCACCACCCCAACCACCCCGGCAGCCTACATCCTGAATACAGACCCTCGTACTCGACCCGGTGAACATTGGGTGGCTGTGTACGTGGACGCCCTGGGCCAAGACGAATACTTTGATTCCTACGGACTTGCACCCCTGCATCCCGATTTGGTGAAGTTCATGGACGTATCGACTACAGTGTGGCGTTGGAATACTAAAAGATTACAAGGACCCTTGAGCAGTGTATGCGGACAGTACTGTGTGTTTTATCTCACTCACCGGAGTAGAGGACATTCTATGCAAACGATCATACAAATGTTTGATGATTATTCTCAAGCCGAAGACCGTGATGTACTCGTATACGACTGGACTGCCTCTCGTTTTAATGTGCATGCCCCATTTCTCTGATTGTCTTAATGGATTCAATGCACCGCGCGGTGTTCTTATTGTTTTTGTTTTGACGTTGTTGTTCTGATGTTGATATTGATGTTCAATAAACAAATTCATAAAAACACAAGTGACGTTTTGACTTTTTTTATTCAGGTGAACAAGAATGTATAGAATATGTACAAAAGAATATAGTAGGTGTGTAAAACTGTCAGGAGTAGGATTCGAACCCACGCCCTGCATTGCGCAGACCAGCACTCAGGACTGGCGACCATTCTGACTTTTTACAGTTATAGTTTTAACTCGTATCATGAGAAGTATATCAAATGTCATAGTTTCACAAGTCCAGGTAAGTGGTACTGATGCCATCGGGAAGGACTTTCCGCTTGGGGTAGAAGAATGTGAAGGCGTCTCGTTTCTGGATGTACGTCCGCATCTGGTGGTCCACGACCCGAAATCCTCTGTTAGTCCCACTCGCACTGGCCTGGTTTTGCAGCACGTTCAGGTACAAGGCTTTGTCGATGGCCGGATCGCGCCGGTTCACCCCTTTGCAGCTAAACTTATTGTTTTCCGCTCCACCGTAACAGTAATACGTCTTCGAGGAGAGAGCAATCATGGCATCGCCACTCCACTCCAACTTGAAGAGGCCCGGCGTCCGCTTGTCGTACTGGTAATGGTCACGTCGAGGTAGCCACTGGTCCCGTTCCGCCTCATACTGTGCACGTAACTCGGGTTTGACCAGGGACTCCCAATCCGCATTAGACACGGCCATGTAAGCAGAGTCTGTATCCATCTCCATGAGTTGCCAGTCTGATGGATTAAAATACACACCTATGAAATCATACAAAAACTGAAGCATCCTCAGCTTGGCCACCTGGTATACCATACATCCAATTTGGAGGGGCAGGTTGTAACGGATAGTCTTTTTGGCTAAACTGATTTCATACGTGTCGTCATCGATGACCTCGACGGACCGAAACAGGGGAGAATTGACTTTTTTGCGGGCCTGTTGGGTGGTACAGATCTTCACGTTCACGTGCTTATCTTGGTTAGTCACCGTTTTGCCATAATAGCCATTGCCCGTGAGCTTCCACGATTCACCGATGATAGCCTTACTCGGATCTTGATCGCCTTGACGACGGGCAGACGTCACGATGTCGGCATTCCCCGCAAAACAGGCGTTGGGTACGTACTGTAAGACTTGGTACACGCGCGTGACTTCCAGCCCGTGGCTGATGTACCACTGTAGTAGCGGGGTACCCAGCAAGATTTTCTCTGCCCACATACTGCCAATCAACATCCGTCAAGGTCGAGGCAAACACTCGTGTTGCTCAGCCTAGCCACCCATGGTGTCTTCAATGTCATCCCGACCCACCAGTGTGTTTTTAAAGATGGGTGGGCACTGGGCGAAGAGTGGCTTGAGAGTGTCGGGAACATGCAGGTCGCATTCAACAAAGCCGTAGAGGTCCCCGGAACGAATGGCGTGAAACATCTGTGGCAGAGTCAGGAGTCGCCGACGATTGAGAGGGTACTCGCGCGCTTGAAGGAAACGGCGTAAATGTGGGAGGGCCTGGCACATGGTGTGAAATTCACACTCCCACATTTCGATGAGGTGGTATCCCCTCTCTTTGATGTAATCTCCGTTCTCCTGGACTTCTTCCCGTAATTCTTCCGCCGATTTCCCACGTCGTTGGTTGAAGCGTCCAGCGCTGAAATGGCATTCGTGGCCGTTCCAATAGCATCCGTAAAACTGGAATACGGTCGGTGTTCTACTCACAAGGGCAACCCCATCGACGGGGAGTCGGCGATCTCGTATGCGCTTCTCTGTGGCGTTGGTCTGATGGCGTATAGAAATTCCCCGTCGATAGGCTTCCCAGTCCAACCACTGGTGGGCCAGATGTTTGTAGGGTGTGCGTTGCGGTCTGAAATGCTGACCTTCCGCCAACCAGCGCGTATAATGACCGTTGGGCATGGGCTGGGCAAGAGACCACAGGCACAGGGCATTGGCATCGAATCCGATGGTTTTAGCACAGGGTTTCCCACCGGGGAGAGTGGTCACTTCTTTCTCGTGGTAGCGGTGAAACATAAGACTGGGCCCGCCCACGATGTTCTGTTTTAGACAGTGGTACATGTCCGCGTCTTTTTGGTGTATCAGCGAAAGGTATGTAGGACAATCTTGAAAGAGATGGCGAAGCGCTAGACCCGGTAAACTCAAGCACTCCTTGAATATGTCGACGTGCATTTGATCCCGAAAGAGTTCAACCATTTTCTCGGCCGCTTCGAGGAAAGGAACCACATCTAAGTTATTTTACCATATCAGGAAATCTCGCAAGGTATGCATGTGTTGGTCGTTCCATACCTGCTGTAGTTCCCGGTACGTGTCTTCCGAACATTCCACTTGCTTCAAATCGTCAAAGAACGCGTCCCGGGGTGGTAACTGTGTTTCCTCCAAGCGGTCGAGCGTCGATATATACGTGTAAGGGAACCTCCCTTCGGTTTGTGCACAGTCATACGCCTTCACCCACTGATCATAGCTATAATTGGGAGCTAAGTAGTTCCGTACATCCAGGAAATGGAGTGACGTGGTAGTGAGGGCCATATGATTATTAATCTTTTTGATGACGGACTTGGTGGTATTAGCCTGGGCCAAGTAAGGGTAGAGAAAATCCTTCACCAAGATCGTATCGCCCCGAGTTGAAGCCGAGCACAGGTAACTGGCCTAGGTATTGTAGGAAGCGGGCTTTCAATTTCTCCGCATACGGTTTAGGTAAAGGTACATCCTGCGACTGAATGTGTTCCGGCTCCTGGGTCTCCGACTCTGACTCTGACTCTGACTCTTCATCGTCGCTGAACGATACACCGGGTATAGGAATCCGGTCGTCCAGTTGGTCCAGTACGTCCTGGAACTTGGACACCAACAATTCCGTACTGGCCGCACTGACTTCCTCTAAATAACCCATCATGCGGGTAATCAACTCATGGGAGTCCCCCGACGACACAAAACAGACAGGCGCAGCGTCATAGCTGGGTACGTTGGTGGAAATGCTCACACTGAGGGGAATATGGCGCTGCGTCCACTGTGTTTTCGCTGAGAACTTGTCCATGGGATCCAACAGGGCCTCGAAATCGTAACACGCCCAGTAGGGAAAATAACGGTCATCTTCCGGTATGACAAGACCCTCATCGGCCAGCTCCTCGAAAATGGTAGGCGTATTATGGTACACTCCACCAGGAAATTTGCGTTTCACAGCGTTGTCACAAATCTTCTCGTGCCGATGTAGATCGGTGGACCGGTCAAACACCCGATGGCATTGGGCACAACTGTAGGACTTGGCGTACAGGCTCATATTGTAGATGAGGAAAAAATGACTCACCCCGCCGTCGTCGAAGACGATGACTTTCATCGTAGAAGCATACCGTTCCGTTGAGCGATGAACCAATTCAGCCACAAATATGTCATCCTGGCGTCGCAATCGGTATACAAAGATATTGATGCTGAACAGAGTTTCCACGACATCCAAATACTTAAAGGGGACTCCCTGGAACTGCCGCTCATCCAGGTCTTGCACCTGTAAATACTGTCTCCAATAGCCATTGGCCACTTTGTCACAAACCTTGGGATCACACTCGTCCAAATGCACGGCCAAACACCGAAACAGACATTTCTGGTCTTTGTAGGGGCCATTTTTGCCTCCCGTTAACGCATACAGTCATTTTCGACGAAGCAGCCAAGGTGGAAGAGTGACAGGAGCACCGATAGGATGATCTCTCATTTTGGTGACGAAAAATGTGACGCTGGTGACCATTTCCACAAGCCATTTGGTGTTGGGCCGTTGCAGGCGCGCCCATTCCAACGGGTCCAACGTAGTGAGTTGCTCGATGAGTGGCTCCAGAGAAATTGCATCCGTCACCGTGAAGGGTTGATCAAACACAAAGGTATTATTGCTGGGATAAAAATACCGCAACTGGTCCGTCTCTTTGTGCCGTAAGATGTAGCAGAATGTAATATTCAACTTGAAAGCTGTCACCTGGTCTGTAAAAATGTTCTCGGCATAGGTAGAAAGATACGTGAGGTCCTGCAGTCGAAAGTTATACAAGTCCAATAGACGACGGTGACGGTGAAAACAATGGCGTATGGTGTTCCAGTGACGTCGATAAATCTCACTCACGCTCGTCTTCGGGCAAGGCATCAGCCGGAGGCGCTCCTGGATCCCCTGGAAAATCTTCTCCACGTCTCATGATGCGGTGAAGCAAGTCCCGGTGATTCCTCCTGTCGTCAGAGTGGTTCAGGCTGGTCAGGTAGACTGGTGAGGCAGGTTGGTCAAGCAGGCCAATGAATGCAGCAATCCCCTAAAAATTTCCACTTTTATACGTTTTTTCGTGACATTCGTGTCTTTTCGGTGACCTCCGTGTGTCTTCGGTCACCTGCGTGTCTTTTCGGTGACCTCCGTGACTCTTCGGTGACTTCCGTGACATCTTCGGGCACCTCCGTGTCTCTTCGGTGATCTCCGTGACATCTTCGGTGACCTCCGTGTCTCTTCGGGCAAAAGACACGAAGGTGAACGACATTGTGGGAAAACCCCACAGACAGGTCAGTACATGTTCTATCATGTTCACAGGTCAACGGACGTCACCGGAAAGACACGGACGTACCCGAAGATGTCACAGACCTCACTGAAAAGACACGGACCTCACCGCAGAGACACGGACCTGACCGAAGAGACACGGAGGTCACCGAAGAGACACGGAGGTGAACGACATTGTGGAAAAACCCCACAGACAGGTCAGTACATGTCCTATCATGTTCTGAAGATGGCGGACCTCTCAGATAAGACACGGACGTCACCGAAAAGACACGGAGGTGAACGACATTGTGAAAAAAACCCACAGACAGGTCAGTACATATCCTATCATGTTCACAGGTCACGCTCCATTCACCCAGACCGGAAGTGGCGTCATACGGGACTGGTGGCGCCCCCTGGCGGAAAAAAGGAACCAAGAGTTACCTCCCTGGAAAAAAAGACTTTAAATACGCTTATACTACTAATGTTGTACTCTTGCATATCGCTCCAATTCTCCGAAAAGAGCCAAATTTCACATGTACAGTGATGGATTGTGAAACTTGGTATACATGTATAACAATGTGTTTCAGCTGGAGATACCAGACGGGGAGGGTATATAGATCTGTATTTGTCGCTAATTACACACATTATGGTCTCCGTCATGACTGTGGTGTACAATGCAGATATGGTAGGAAGGCTGCCAAATAGCTTAACATCGCCTTGATATAAAATTTTATGTAAATTGTGCTTTGTCCACGATTATACATCCGATTCAGTACATGCTTGCAAGCAGAAAAGTAAACAATTACATAGACATTGACGCCCCCTTGACTCACCAGGGAACAGAGCACTTTCTTGGTGAGTCCGCTAATATTACATAAGATGGTCGACCATGAAAATTATTGAAGAATGGACCAGGATTTTTCTCAACATCAGTCGCCAGCATTAATTAGCGCTGTTGGCCATATTGTTCGAAATCTGTGTATTTGAGAAATATTTTCCTTGTGAATCTTGTTGATGCATGAAAATGTAGATTGAATGAATTCTGGGTGTTTACAGACTGCAACATAATGCAAAGGAATAACAAAAAGAAGGTGTAGTGCCTAACCTTTGTCATTTTGAGTGCTCTGATGAATGAATTTCTAAAGTGAACTCCCTTTTTGTACAGCATGAAGATAAAGATTGGGGTAAAAATGCCCACAGAAATTCTATGTTGCATACAATCGATACCTATCATTCACGATATTGTATCAACTTACAAAATGTCAGCTCGAGAACAACTGAAGTGTCACCTAAGCTATGATTTCCACCTTCAAAAAGATCAATCTCCAAGATATCAAATGCTAACGGCTTAAGATACCAGATGTCAAGAGTGTGAATTAAAAAACAATGAAGGAGATATGAACAAGTGTCAAGAGTTCAAATCTCGAAGATAGTGAGCTCCAACACGAATGTTCTAGCACTGCTATTGGCTTTGTGATAAGATATTCTAATCTCGACAATTCTATCTCCAAAGTTCATTCTCAGGGACAAATGTCAAAATATTCAACTCCAAGTCTCAATCGTCACCATAATATCAAAATAGATCAATCTCCACGATATCAAAATAGGTCAATCTCCAAGATATCAGGATAGCTGATCTCCGAGTAGCTACATAAATATATAGCCCTCCAAGATATCATGAACTGTGTTTCCCATCGTCTAGCAAAAAAAAAATTGTCAGGTTCCGGCAAATTATCCAACTTCTGAAATATGAGAATCAAAATTTAGCAAAGTTATCGTTATGAATTACTCAATATGCTGACTGATAGGAGAAACAATTGTGTTAAAATATATACGAACAAGAATCATTGACATAGCATGGTCAGCAAACGCAGATAACGCTACGCCAATATACAGCCCGTACTGTGTGTTTCAAAATATTCGCTCTAAAAAAGTAGTACTTCATACTGCTTCTTATTAGATACATGCGCCCCTTTCGTTGCCTTTGGTTTTACTCTGTATAGCCCTGTATGGAACACGAACCAGATAATAATCGACCTCTGACTACAGTCAGAATACACTAGGAGAGGGAATGTCAGTTTTCGGATCAATATTTATGTTCGGAATGTGGGACTCTTTTTTTCTGTTGACTCATATAATGGTTAGAGGGTTCCTCGTCAATCTAGGCCATATGATTGGCTGAAAAGCGGTCACATGACCAAAATGCCAGTTCGATAGCAATGGCTAGTCGCAAGCGACTGCCAAAAATGATGAATTTGCGTTACATTGTCGACATAGGTCAGGTTGAATAAGGGTGTTTAATTTGTTCCAATGTTGCTCTCATTTTTAATTTATCAATGTGTGTGTTGCACGGAGGGTGTCGGCTCCATCGCAATTTACTTTGAATGGAAATCAATGAAAACGGATAAGTCCCTCTACCCATGTATTTCCGTTTTATGTTCAATGTCCAGTTAATACAACGAATGCACTCCACAAGTATATAAATGAATACTACTTAATAATTGAATAGCTATTCGCATCAATGATTATCGTACATAAACGTATAAGTGAATTTGCTATTTCATTTAAATGTATGAACTAATATAACTAAGTGTTAATCATATTAGTGGATCACGTGCGGATGTTCGGCCTGATAAATGATGTTTCACTTCAAATATAATAAAGTCCTTATTTTGTTGGGATTTTCCATTTGAATATTCTTGGAGAACCCCCATCTTTGAATATTCTATTGGATTCCCCATCTGTGTCACCCTAATGATCAATCGATTGATCTATCAGAGTCATCCATTACAACTACTGCTAGATTCCTCTTGCTGATTTCCCCGATTTACCAGTTGATCCTAGCATAAACTTATTGCATTGTACTGGGTATAAAGCCCAGGCTTCAAAACAAATTTATTATTCATATATTTTAAGTAGGTGATGAAGCCTTTCAGATGATAAAATTATTTGAGGGACACATCGTTTCCTTTTGCATGCTATTTTCCAGTCATCAGAACTTGGGTCAGCAGGTAGGGGAGAAGCCAACAGTTCGGTTAAATAACCAATCTATATCTTCGCAGAGTATATGATCACTGTACACAGATGTATTTAGACATGTCGATAGGCATGACTTTAAACCTGTGGATTTGTAAACTCAAATTTCCATTCACCAGTTTCATGAAATAATTGTTTCCCAAAAAAAAACATTAAATCCGCAAATTTTGACACTCCAGAATTTTAATATTCCAGTTATTTAGACCATCAATTGAACGATTATTTGGACAGATTCGCCAATTCATGAGTTCATTTGAAAATAAAATTTTCAAAATTTCGTTAATTCTAAAAACGACGGAATTCCGATTATTCTGACTTACCCTTACGAATTTTTCAGAACCTGGAACTCCAAGGCGACTAATTGGGCAACTAACTGGATCTATATTATCTAGAAACACCCGCATACAAATTATATTTTTGTCAAGAATACACGATATTCAAGTTTTTAATTGTTTTCAGATTTTGATGAAGATTTTTTATTAAAGCCGTACGACAAGTGATTGTGTGTGTGCGACTCCTCTCTAAGGAAATTTTTAGTGAAAAAAAAATCTCAGTTCATAGCTTGAATTTTTAAATATTCGTTAACCCTATCTGCCCTGGGCGATTTGGGGTGTGTCGCAGGCTGGGGGGGGGGCGGAAAGTGCCCCCCCCCATATATTTTCTCTACCACTAAGGCTAGAGCGCTGAAACTTACCACACAGTATCTTGGGTTCAGGCTCTACCGGAAAATGTAAAAAAATCCAAGATGGCCGCCATGATGACGTCACAGTGAGGTCATCTTCTCGGAAGCCAGTTTTCGGCCTTTTTGGGGTCGATTTTTCGAAATTTTCAATTTTCAGATTTTCCTCTCAAAAAAAATCTTATAAAATAGAGAATAATTAGTTTTGCATAAATAATATACTTTCAAGGCCTTTTAGGCAAGGAAAATGTGAAGAAATGGATCGAAAAGATGAAAAACACGACTTTCGCGGATACCACATGGCCGCCATTTTGAATTTACCCATGATTCTCTACCCGGGGGTATATGAAAATAGACTCAAAATGACCCCAATAAGATAAGCTTAAAAGTCACCAAGTTTCAGCCTCCTCGGTGTTGTCGTTTCGGGGAAGCAGAGAAAAGTTCACTAGGGGGGGGGGGGCACTTTCCGCCTCCCCCCCAGGCCAGGTAGGGTTAAAAAACGTTAATATGGAAGGGTATGCCTTCTCCTCTACCTGTTCAGTTAGTTAGTGCATGCCGAGCGTGTAGAGTGATAACACTGGCCTTCCATTCATGGACACCTCGAGCGCTTTCCTAGCTTATTTCACTTCTGCGTTTTCAAGGGTGATGCAATCTACTACTATCTGGGTATTATCTTCAGCCTAATACAAAAAGAAATGATGAAATTTGGGATACATAGTCCACATAGCCACATAGATACATAGTCCACATAGATACATAGTCCACATATGTCGGGTTGAATATTAAGGATGTTTATATTCTTCAAACGTTGCCCTCATTTGAAAATTGTCAATGTGTGCGTCAGAGGATATCGTTTTGATCGTACTTACTTTAAATGGAAATCAAAGATGAAATTAAGAAACTGAGAACTGTGTAGGAGTAATTGTCTAGAATAAGTCAATTTGATATCTTAAGATCGAGCAGCCTAGACGTTATTAGCGTCTTAAAAAGAAGACTGATTTTAAAAAGTTGTTTCAATTCACTCGATAATTATGTTTCATTCCCTGTATTCATAACTGCCCATATATCAATATATTTAGAACAAATCTTAACTATATGCTTTAGTATCCATGGGACTATAGTCTGAGTCCCTAATTTCAGTTCAAGCTATGCGCGAAGTCAGGAAATTACTTGTAGGGTGATTGCGTAAGCCTATACACCTTTTTCAGAAAAATACGGTCAATATTATTATACCCAGTGGCACGAACGGACACACAGCTCCTTTATAGTACAGATATTCAACTTGAATACTATGGATCAGGACGAGCACTGCTGTCATGTGTGTAACTACTCATGAATTCCACGAAAAAGCGGACATCGCTAAAAAGTCCTTTTCGCATACAATTCACTCCATATTCTTCCGTAGACCATATATTAGCATGCTGTTTTTTCTATTCGCTTCCTATGATCTCCGGGGACACGTCAATAACAGAGAAGATGTGTTTTAGTCAGGAAATATTTTTTCCGCAATTTTTGAACCTGAAGAACTCAGGAAATTCGAAATTGTCAAGAAAGAAAAGTTGCATTTTACTGAAAACTATACTATTTTAAAACATCTGTAGAAAAGATATGCATGTGACGGGAACTGTATACCTTGGTAAAAATAGGAGTCCAGAGTTTTAATTTTATAAGTAGAAGTGATAAATTCACCCTAGAAATATCTTTTTGGAGAAAATGTGTAATTAATAAAGTTCTTTTACCGAGAAGATTTAAAAAGCGCACTCGTGATTCTGTCACGATTTTTTTGGTGATTCCGTCACGGACTAGATTTAACCCCTGTGATGATCCAATCGCGTTTTTCTCACGAGAAAAAAAATCTTATCATCTTACTGTATGTTGGTAATTAAGAGATGCCATATAAGGATAATCAGATTGAAACAGAACAGCAAAAATAGACAAGCAACAATAGTCAAGAGTCGTGTCCGTTTCAGGTGATTCCGTCACGAACATTTCGAGGCATGATTTACTGAAAATGCTGGATCATCTGTAGATTTTTCATGGATCCGTAAACAGATGTCATATAGAATAGCTAACTAAACATAAAACTATATGGGTATGACCACGGAACTTCCGAGTACATGGCTTTGAATAAAACAAAGTCTTCCCAACGGTGATTCGTTCACGGTTGAATTCATGTACTATGAATAGGGAGTCTCAAGGCTTGAGACGTGACATTATGTATACCTCAACTCATATGACAGTCTCTAATTGTCATGAATACACAAAAAAAAATAA
Source organism: Hanleya hanleyi (assembly GCA_036873755.1). Lineage (NCBI taxonomy): Eukaryota > Metazoa > Mollusca > Polyplacophora > Lepidopleurida > Hanleyidae > Hanleya > Hanleya hanleyi. The sequence goes on along the minus strand of JAVTVY010017794.1, from coordinate 24,923 downwards.
CAGCCACGCGATGAGCCATTATTGTCCCGTCTTACGGGAAAGGGACTTTGTATATGATCATATGTTAACCCTACCAGGCCTGTGGGGGGGGGGGAGAAGGAATAATTCGAAAAATCTGACAGAAAAATCGACCAAAAATGCCGTTTTTGAAAATGACGTCACTGTGTCGTCTTCAAGGCGGCCATCTTGGATTTTCTTTTTACATTTTCTGGTAGAGCTTGACCCAGGGGTATGGTGTGGTAAGTTTCAGCCCCCTAGCTCAAGGGGTAAGAAAAATAATGGGGGAGGGGGCGAAATGGCCCCTCCCCAGGCCGAAATGGCCCCTCCCCAGCCCTGGACAAGTCCCAAAAAAGCGCAAGCCAAATAGGGTTAAAATAGATGTCTGGCATTTGTACGCTGTATTATATGCGACATTGGGTACATTTATCCAGATAAGGAGATGCTGGATTGTGTTCCATGTTATTTTATTACTTCTGATATATAAATATTTAGGCTTATATATGTTATCAAGATTCTTTTTTTTTTCTTCTGGAATGTAAACTCCTTGTGATTTATCTCTATCGCGGGGGAACTGAAACTTCCAATACCCCTCATGTTTGATAGACTTCGACCTATACAAGAGGGCAAGTACATATATATCAGAGGACATTTTCACGGAGATAGTACGGAGGGGTCTTCAAGCTGCTGTTTTAACTGTGTCAGGATCAGTCAATGGGAACAGGTATATAGATGTTGTGAACTGTATTGTCATAATATTACCGCATTCAAGAAACAGAATTATGTATGTGCATGCTCATCAGGGCCTTTGACATCGTTAGAGGTAAGATAACATGGACTCGACTGCTGAACAGTTATGTTATTAATTCATATTTCGGAAGAATTATTCACACATATTATATATAGTTATTCTCTAAAAAATCTCGAGTGAAAAGTTCAGTCCAGTAAGAGGGGAAATTTATCCCGTTCAAGTCGAATGAAATTCTCTCAAATTTGAACGAAATACACTCAAATTCACTCAAATTTGAGTTGATAACTCACTCAAGTTCAGCGAAGTTAATTCCACTGGAGTTGACCTCATTCAGCTTGAGTGGAATTCACTTTAGTGGAGTGACATTTTTCATTCAAGTGCATGAGTGGGATGAATTTCCACTCTTGCTTGAGTGTAGTTTCTTCGTCATAAGGACTGTCTCTCACCGAATATCGACAAAGAATTCCATATACACATTTTCTCTGCAGCTCATATAGTTAACGTGGGTCAACCAAGCTGTTGCTGTTGTTGTTGTTGTTGTTGTTGCTGCTGTGGTTGTTGTTGTTGTTGCTGTTGTTGTATTCCGAAAACCTCTCAGTTGCGGGTATCTAGTAAAAACGTGTAGAAGCACTAGCTTTTGGTTATCTATATGTTCGTGCTTGAAATAGTGTCGTCTGAATTAGGCCATTCGATTATGGACGAAGACATTCTTAGTGGAAGAGGCTGTCTATACTGATTGGCTGTCCGAACGCTTGCATCAGTACGATATTGGTCGGCACTCTAAATATGTATATGCATCTGGTCTTGATCCAGGATAATATGCATATTATCAGCTGGTCGAGGCGGCTAAGGCGAATCAACATTGATAACCTAGCATTCCTCCAGCGATTGATCGTTCGATCCGCGCCATTTTGAATTAAAACAAGCTTTGTCATTGGCTCACTATATATTCGGCGAAAGGGCTTCCCTCAACAACAACATGAAAATCTCTCACTCCGCCATGATAGACGGATAGCGATAGATCACATGGCCCAGTTACCTAACCTGTACTGAGCATGAATATTCATGAATCCTACATCCTACGTGCAAAATCACATGAAGAAACAATTGATTCCGTTATAAGTGGTCATCAACCAGCAATTGCCGTAGATGAACCGTGATATAGACGGCCTCGTTCTCGACATTTGACATTTCAAAATTTGACGTCAAGCAAGGTCAGTGGATCAGCCAAGCTTTCCCCCCACGTCAGACCAGTCAATGCTATAGGCTAACCATACCCCCACACACACACACACCCCTCCACCCCTATTACATGTTAAAGATGGGTTAGGGTTAGGGTTAGGTTATGGGTATGAGTTGAAGCATGTCAAGCGAACAAAACACAAGAATTTGGCGCTCAAAAGGGCTTCGCCAGCAGTTGCTGATTTAGCCCAAACGTAGCTATATTGTACATTGTGCACTATACTGTTTGGTCGTGTTTTAATACTTGTATCGTAGTGAAATACGATATTTTCAAATTTACACAGTGGAATTAATTTTAGACGACGAGTAGCTACTGAATGCTGGATCTGATGCTTTAGCGACCAACACAAGTTGAACTACAGCTAGCTACTGAATGTGGTACCAGTCGCCTTTACTCGATTATTCTGAGCATACTTCATTCAGCCCCGTCATACATGTATGTGTATGTCACAACATCGGGTTCTCCACTGACTTTATATCATAAATATACACAAAACATGCCTGAAAAGACCAGCGTGGCCAGTCCCACGCCCCGGGACCAGGGATATTAAAACCAGATAAAAACCCTAAATGGCCCACCCCGAGTGCTATCACCAATTATTCCGTCCAATGGGCTAGAAATGCAAAGAGAACAAATAAGCTGGCCATCCAACACACGTCTCAAAGAATAGTATGATGCCATTGTCGGAAAGCCTGTTTGATAGTTCCATCTTTCACCGTGTGAACCTCTGCATTCTCTAGAAAAGTTTTGCGATTTGCGAATTTGCATGCTGATAGCAAAATACGAGCGTAGCGTACAAAACCTATGGCGGTACGTTTCGTAACTTGTGTCTAATTCCGTTTAACCCGGGGCTAGGGGTCGTATGAACCTATGTATTTCAATATCCTCATAGTGTTCATATGAACAGTTGAAATCAAAGCGTGACTGAGATACATATGGATAAAAAATACTGATCAGCGATACGAATTTGATATTTTTGGGACATCATGATGTATTGCTGGCATCATTGAAAACTGTTGACCGCTTCTGTCTGACAGGTAATTAGCCTAGTTGTATGCATACTATGATTTATCTATATATTTGGTGCTAATGTTATTATATGAATTAGGTCTTTGGATTATGGACGCGAAAATTCTTTAATGGACGACGGCTGAATATTGAATGACGGATTAGACGCTTGTATTGATAATCGGGGTAACAGTTGGATGAATTGAACTGAATACCCAGTGTCGTATATTTATTAAGGACATTTGAATATTATGCCGGGTAACCCATGTATATCTTGGTTACAAATATCTGATTTTAATCGTAATTCACTCGTGTATCTAGACGTACATGCATACACAAACATATAAATGTAGTCCACTGTACAGACGAATCGAACTCACTCCTCTGTTGGAGTGAATCACTTTTCCATAAATCAAGTATGTAGGTCTGTATAAACTGTTTGAATAGATATATGTGCTAGTGGGTTATTCCAGCGTTGACATATTTTCTGTCCTAGTGCATGATGCTATTTATAAATGAACTGGAAAATGCGTGGTGAGTAATTTCGTGTGCACCTGACTTGTGATTTTTAGTGGTGATGGTGTTCGATATATATGTTCGAGATAAACAGACCACTGAACAACTCCCCAGATCACGTATTCACCCAGTACAACTGATTAGCCATATTAGTCGTGTCTCCTGTGACTAGGATCAGTGCAGAACTAATTTTCATTAAAATAATTCTTGGGTCTCCCAGAACTCAAGCGAAAAAAATAAAGAAAGACTAAAATGTGCACAGATGCCTCAATTATTGGCATGGATGAGTTAAAAGGGAAGGATGTTTGGAGAAGGGAACAATAATGAACAAAGTTAGGTTTGAGAGGAGGTGCATTAGGCTGAGAAGAGAATTGTTTCAATGGTACTATATCGATCGTCTATCGGAAATTTCAATGTGAGTGACAGGCGTAGCGCCGAAGAAATTGCAGACAGCGACGGCCTAACGGGACAAATTGAAATTGAAGAAATAACGCAGATGGTGAAAGTCATAAAGAGAGGAAAAGCTATGTGGGAAGATAACATTCCAAATGAGTTCATAAAAAGAGGGCAAGCGGATACTCGAATGTCTGAGACTATTATTTTGCCGAATATGTGCAGCCGAGGCAATTCCGGTGGAGTTTAAGAGTGGTGCATGACACAAAGTTACTGCATAATTACAGATGAATAGCACAGCGTGTAATGTGGGGAAAGTGTTAACAAAGTACTTGGATGTATTAGCTTCAGAGAGATGTGGAGAGTCGAGGTCTTTTGGGCGTGATAAAAGCGGGTTTGCGGAAAGGTAGAGATGGTCAGGACAAACTTTACGTGCTCACTTGCGTTTTGGAGCAAAATGGATTCATAAACAGGGATGCTGTGTGGCATTTCTAGACATTAAAAAAATATACGATACGATATAGTGTGGAGGATGCACTCTCGGCGGACCTGCATGGGGTAGTGAGGTCAAGATACTAGACATAATAAGGGATTGTATGCTGGGGTCCATTCGGAGAGATTGTAACGGATTATATAGATCCGAAGGAAGAGTTGAAGCAGGAGTATGTTGTCACCATTAATGTTTGCTATATCTGTTAAGCGGAGTTAGGAAGACTACTAGAAGGCTGGGGATGGGGAGTGAGTATGAGAAACGAACCATTCCTGTGTTGTTTTCTTGGAGATGGTATAGTTTTATTTGCGAAAAATAGGAAAGAGTTTCAGTTTATCCTGGATATAGTGGGCCAGTTTGGATTTGAAAGGAAGATAATCTAGAGCTTAACAAGTTAAGAGTTTCACCATAATCAGTAGTCAGGTCAAGCCAGGAGAAGAGAACTGGCAACTTTGGAAGTTTAGTCTGGAAGAGGCAGAGAATCATCTCATGAAGATGGGTGAGACGGATGAAAATAAGTACCCAGGAATTAAAATGAAGTGGAAATGACAGCTTTTCTGCGTGCAGAAGCAAGAGGTGATAACAAAGGCAAAGAGAATGTTGGAGATACTCAAGGCTACACATGTAACCGAAGTATGTACGCAAGAATATTATTGGAGAGAATTGCAGTGCCTACAATTTTATACGGGGTGGAAATAGTGAAACTAAATTAGGAAAACATTGAAAGTATTTGATTTGGTGGACTTACAGGTAGGGAGGTTGATAATAGGATGACTGCAATAGAAGCTGCCAATAGAGAATGGAGCAGAATGACTGAAGTAGGAATATTGAAGTTAAACTACTATGGCCGCCCGGTTAGAATGTAGAAAGATAGATGGGCAAAACTGGTATGGAAGGAAGGTCTCAAACAGAAAAGCATACTCGGTAGAAGGAAGTAGAAACGTTAAGAGCAAAATATGAAGTTAAACTAACTGAACCCGGAAGTAGTTAGAGAGAATGGGAAAAAGTGGTTGCGGTTGAAGTGGACGACACTGGGTTGAAGAGTGGAGAGATGGAATCTAAATCGTCTTTGGTCATATACAAGAAAACGAGAGTCCATGGAAAGAGGGATATGTAGACTGGGCGTGTGATTTTTCTTGGTTGGTGAAGGTTAGGGTAGCGTTCTCGGCCATAAAGAATTGGATGGAACGATAATTAGAAGAAAAAAAGTGTGAAACATGTAGGGTGCTGGACGATATGAAACATGTCTTGTTTTAATGTGAAAGGTACTGGGCAAACTGATAGCTTCGCGCAATGAAATTAAACGGGAAAGCATTAGGCGATGACGGAGACCTGGCGTTATCAGACTTGTTGAAGTTAGGTGGTAATGTTCTGTATAAGACAGAGAGCCGTATCGGGTCCAATGTGTGAACAATTACGGGGAAATAGAGGAGTTGGAATAAGCAGAATTGTGGTAGAAGATCAATGTGACAGGACATGTGACATCAAGGCGTAACTGAGATACATCATTCAACAGATGACGACTTTACAACGAATATCATATGGATTAAGAATGCTGATCAGCGATACGGATTTGATATTTTTGGAACAGCATGATGTCTTGTTGGCGTCATTGAAAACTGTTGACCGCTTCTCTTTTGCAGGAAACTAGCCTATGTTTATGTATACTTGAATTTGCTGCTAATGCTGTTATATGGAATATGGAATAGGTCTTTGGATTATGGACGGGGATATTCTTCAATGGACGACGACTGAATAATGATTGATGGACCAGACGCTTGTAATTTGCACTGGATGTTTTGGGGAGGGTGTAGCTCAATAAAGGCAAGTTCGTGAGGGGGACTATAGGACACTTAAAGTATGTGGATTACGCTCTCAAAACTACTACTATAAAGTAGACAAACGTGTGGCAAAAATTATCATTCACAGTGGGGTGTACAATCTACACACACTTGTGTGTACTTTCGAAACAAATTATGCCGAAAGTACACATCGATGTGTAGAACACTTACGCAAAAGTGTGTATAAAAGGCACTTGCCATTTGTGCCACACTTTTGTGTACTTTATGTACACAGTAGTTTCGAGAGTGTACTAGGGTATTGAGGCAGGGGTAATTGCTGAAGTCGGGTGAAAAGAAAATTCTCCGTGGAGATATGTTGAATGTTGATGAGATAGGGGGTGATTGTCTATAGGGAGATTTCAATTTGAGTATGTCCGTGGTGACACTATTTGGCAGAAGTTACTTCCACAATCGATCCGATAAGTCAGGATGAGGGAGCTTGACAGAAGAGAATGTCGGGTGATATTCGAAAGGGTGGCGAAAAATAATGGCGGCGTACTGACGAGAAATCATATGACCCCACAGACAAATATGCTGACTGCATATTTTCACGGGGCGATGCGGACCCGTAGGGTCTAATCGTCCTGTCTAATACTGAGGAAAAACGTAAGCCCAAGTAGTACCGTTGCCAGGGTGACTGGTCGTTTATTGAACTGCTTCAGGCGTTGAGAAGAAGAGCAGAAGAAAAGAGTCCTCAAGTTATTCAGCTACTGCAGGTAGTTTGGTCAACAATGTTGGCTAGATTTTGTACCCCCAGGTTTATATTAGCGAAGTTAAATATTTTCTGATACTCTTATGTATGTTCAGATGTCATTTTCACAGAGTGTCCCGTTTTATAAAATGAATACAATATGGATACCACTCAGGGGTTGCCTTCGAGAGTTTTCCTGAAAGGATGTCATAAATCGCTGGCTGATGAATTTTTTTTTATCCAGTACACTTAATATATGCAGAAGAAAATAATTTAAGGCATACTTATCATATATTTGCCATGTTGGCAAGAAATTCTAATTTTTTAGGCTCTCATTCTTGCAAAAATTGTATTTACTATACTTACACAAAAACATCCCCTGCACCAGACACTTTTTTCCATTTAGATGCAGACACATGCATGACCTAGGGCAATGGCTTGCTTCACTTGGCTGGATAGGGTCAATTGATATGGTCAAACTCCAAGTCATCATGTTTGAATAGAAGTGACCTACGTGTACAAGGCCGCTGGTAGCTGGTCTACACAATATAATTGTCATTCTACCTTTGTCAGAATTTGTAACCTCCCAAACTGGGGGTGTACTGACAGGTGGAGGTACATGTATATAATATGATGCCATGAGAGGATGTATTCCAGCATAGCCCCAGTCCATCTAACCATAAGGATTTTACACTGCGTCTCAATACTGAATTTTTGTCATTTATACTGCTGATCGAAGGATATGATTTCTATAATCTGAAAAAGTAAAATATTTTACAAATATTGGCAGCATGCAGCGAAGACATTTTATTAAGTCGGTTTTCATAATAAATAAGGAATCAGTTCCATCGGTCACAAGTTTTTTTTTGAAATAAATATATGTGTTACATGTACAATTACACTAATTCACTAGAAATCCTTGTTGAGAGAAATGTGTGAGACTGGACAAATTGTATGGCTCTTCGCCATGGGACTGAACATCAAAGAGTTAGTGGAATTATTCCAACAGCCTATTTTTGACATGTAAACAGCCCCGTTTCAGTGTATAAGGCTCTAGTTAAAACCGAACACCGAACCAAACCGGGTTTAGATCGGGCTACCGACCCACAGCTACTTCAAAAAGCCCCGTACGCATGCTCTGTAGATTTCCACAAAGCGTTCTACCTTTGTAGATTTTGGCAAGTTCTCCTTATAAGTTGAATGAAAAAATTCAACTAATTAAATCCGTTTTCAGCGAATTTTTTCTACACAATCAAACTAAATGGATAAATCTCTGCATAATTTCCAACCTGCAAAGATGTGAAGCAGGGTTGTGGATTTTCTCCAACCCGGTGCATTATTTCTACACAACTGAAGTATGAATACATAGATGAAATATACCGGTATTTCTTTGTTTCTTTCACAGATGGCAAGACTTTGTCGATTGTTGTGCAGGTCAAATATAACCTGGTAATATGGGACACTCAGCATCCAGGCTCCACTACTTGATACGCGGATACCCGTTTGATGACTGGATAGGTGAATCTGGTGAAGACACAGGTACAGGTCAATTGCCGGTCCTGTTATAACCGGTATAGTGGTACGGGTTAAAAGACTGTTCCGATATCACTGGTATAGTGGTACGGGTTAAAAAGGCGGTTGTGTTACAACCGGTATAGTGGAACGGTTTAATATGCTGTTCTGTTATAACCGGTGTACTATATTACAGGTCAATATATTGTTCCATTATAACCAATATACTGGTACAGATCAATATATTGTTCTGTTACAGATATTTGATCAAGTGTGAGACCTTAAAATTACAGTGAGTGTCCGTTTCCCAGTACCGGTACCATAAAACAATTGGTTTATTGATGTTCTATAAATGTTCTTTAATGTGTGTTGACTGTATTGCCGGTATGCAAAGGCTGTGTATCTTGGTCAATAAATTTTATCTATCTATCTATCTATCTATCTATTGATACTGGTCACCATATTGTTCTGTTACAAGTGCAATACATTTGTAGGTCAATATATCGTTTTGTTACTACCGATATATTGGTACAGGCCAATATATTGTTTTGTTACTACCGATATATTGGTACAGGCCAATATGTTGTTTTGTTACAACCAATATACTGGTACAGGTCAATATGTTGTTTTGTTACAACCGATATACTGATACAGGTCAATATGTTGTTTTGTTACAACCGATATACTGGTACAGGTCAATATGTTGTTTTGTTACAACCGATATACTGATACAGGTCAATATGTTGTTTTGTTACAACCGATATACTGGTACAGGTCAATATGTTGTTTTGTTACAACCAATATACTGATACAGGTCAATATGTTGTTTTGTTACAACCAATATACTGGTACAGGTCAATATGTTGTTTTGTTACAACCGATATACGGATACAGGTCAATATGTTGTTTTGTTACAACCAATATACTGATACAGGTCAATATGTTGTTTTGTTACAACCAATATACTGGTACAGGTCAATATGTTGTTTTGTTACAACCGATATACTGGTACAGGTCAATATGTTGGTTTGTTACAACCGATATACTGATACAGGTCAATATGTTGTTTTGTTACAACCGATATACTGGTACAGGCCAATATGTTGTTTTGTTACAACCAATATACTGGTACAGGTCAATATGTTGTTTTGTTACAACCGATATACTGATACAGGTCAATATGTTGTTTTGTTACAACCGATATACTGGTACAGGTCAATATGTTGTTTCGTTACAACCAATATACTGGTACAGGTCAATATGTTGTTTCGTTACAACCAATATACTGGTACAGGTCAATATGTTGTTCTGTTACAACCGATATTTTGGTACAGGTCAATATACACTGTTCTGTTAAAAACGGTATGGATGTGCCCTTTCATCGAATAATACCCCAGTTCAGTGAGGCATGTATTTGGCAGGTTAGGCTCCCGTGAGTATCCATCAGCCATGCATCTCAAAACCTTTATTATTGTAACTAAAGAATATGATTATCACATGGTTCGACTTGACCGAGGTGGGATGGACAAGGGAAAACCGCATAATTCTGTTGGCATTGGTCTGTTAGCTTGCTCTTAAGTATTCTGTGAGTATGAGGATAATAGTGGTCTTCAAACAAGCAGCCATAGTGAAGATACATTACATCAGATATGCTATCAGAGATGATAAGACAACAAAACTGTTCCTAAGAGAGTTGACGAATCCAACATCAGGTTCGAGAACGAGCATTTCTAAGCGGCGTCAACATAACAGGCTATTTTAAATATTGTTTCAATAGAGTTGGTATTCATTGCCTTCGAAAGCCAAGCCTGGTCACTGAGCGCCAATAAACCTTGCATAATACTCACTCTACAAAGTCATTAAATTTTCATCGCAGATTATTCTATGGTCACCAATGGTCCACCCGAAGCAGAGGAACATGGCGACGATTCAAAGTCTGCCAGTGATACACCAAGAGAATATATTCCAGAATCTGAAAGCAATTCAGACAACGGCAAGTATTAAGAATAATTGAATGCTATTAGTTCTAAAGACCTTCCCATACAACGGAGGCATGTGTTTAAAAACAGTGCATTTGTTTAATTCTATGAAGCCGAACTAGGGGCAATGTGAACATCGTCTTTTGCAAGATCTACATGTCCATGTGAACGGTTACAATCACAGCGTGAATATAGTTTATATATCCAGATTTGGTGAGATGAGTTGTCGGCACCATTGTAACTGTTGATCGCTTCTCTCCTGTTACAAACTACCTTGTGTTGAATATTTGAGTAATGAAACGTCAGGTGTTATAAATACATGTTAAAATTAAGTAAGTCAATTTCAATGGATGACGACTGACTACAAAATGTTGGTTCTGACGCTTGATTCTTGATTTGCCGAACGCAGCATCAAACCACTTGAGACACAATACTAGAGAAGCATGCTTTACTTAATTCAACACACTATATAAACATTGCATAGCTGCGTGCTAATACATTTGATATTACATTAGGACTTGGTACGGCACTTGGTAAACATTATTAGAAAACATGCTAGTATATAACACCATATATTTGAATTATTATCGTTGAAGCTTTACCTGCGATAATTATCCTATCTGCATTTGACAATATTTGAATAGTGTAGATTTCAGTTTCTTTTCGTTTTCATCAGACGAACACTTCATGTATGACGGTGGAAGGAGACCCAATCCCCAAGTAAATATATTTCATGAATGCCAGGTTAAAATGTCTGCTCAAGAGGAATACCACTACCATCCAAATTGTGAGGAGCAAAATGGTTAGTACATGTATATCTAGGTGCCAGCATATCAAGTCTTGAATAACTGAAGACAACCGCTGATAAATTCCCTCGCATAATAGAACACTTGATTCGACGCTGGATATTTCATGATGTCTTGGTGACAACTTAAAAACCTATGGACTGCTTTTCTCTTACAGAATTAATTGTAATTTCAATTTTACTTTTGCTTGGAGTTGGATTTGTATACTTACGTGTTAATGAGATTATCGATTATGGACGGACACAATCTTTATGGACATTCGGCTGACTATTGAATGTTGGATCTGACATACGTCTGACAGGAGCGGCTTGGTGCCAAAGGCATTACGTCTGACAGGAGCGGCCTGGTGCCAAAGGCATTACGCTAAGAATTTGACTTTGTGAGTTACTACTTTTTTAAGTATGACCTTTTCTTTTATAAATCGATTAGGAGAGTTCCTGTTACCCAGTGGAAATGTTTTCATTTCTTATTCAATTTTTGATGACCTGAATACGACAAGAATATCGTGTAATTTCTTGATTAGGAGATACATGTACAGATATATGATACCGTATGTTGGTACCTATAAATATCGAGAGCGCTGAATGATAAATTAATTCACATTCATTTCACAAATGAAATACCAGATATACATATGGAGATAAATGAACTCTCAAAAATAGATCAATAGCAAAACAAAAACTATATCGGTCCAATCTTCATCTCTCTTTCTCCATTCAAAAAACGCATCTTTTTCATGTGTTTTTTTTTCAATGCACCATTTTGTCCTATTTATTTCTATTTCATGTATTTATTTCCTTTTTCTTAAAGATCTGACGCTCGATTTATGCAAGAAAATGAGTGACATTTACGTGAAAACTCATGTTTACAAACGATTAGAAGAAAAAATCTTGAAAGAGAACTGTCTTGGTGTGACAGTTATTGGAAGCCCAGGTGACGGGAAGACAGCTGCCGCCAGAACAATAGGGTGGGATCTACACAAAAACCACGGGTACCTTCCCATTGAGGTCAAGACAGTAGAAGACATTCATCATCGATACACGAAAGGACGTAAGACTGTTTTTCTGATAGATGATCCGGTTGGTGCGCATTGTGTGTACGCCAATGCCAAAGAGCAATGGGCACTCCATGTCGGTGAACTGGAGAAATACGTTGGCGATGAAAATATCAAGATCATTGTCACCATAAGAACGCAAATCTGGAAAAACTGCAAATACGAATTAAGGAAGTGTCCGCCTTTCAACGAGGTTCATGACGTTTCGTCTTCCCTGCTGTCTAACGATGAGAGACACCGAATACTGATCAAGTATGCCGAGTCAAACCGCGTCACATTCAGACAAGGTCAAGTTGATGCTATCGTACGAAAAGGGGTCAAACTCGGGTTCCCCCACTACTGTAAACTGCTGACCACCAATCGTGACTTCCAAGACGATCCAGTGAAATTCTTCAAGAAACCGAACACATTCATCCGGTCTGAGCTTCATACCATGAACAAAATACAACCAATGGAATTCAGCGTCCTTGCCCTGGTAATGTTGAATAACCCCCATGGAAAACTCTTCTTAGCAGACTTAGACCCTGCTGTTGCTCATCTCTGTCCAGACTTAAGCAACATTTTCACGAAAGTTTTGTTAACTTGTGGTGTTAGCCAACAGCATACGGATCGAACGCCACAGCAGATACGAAACATGGCGGACACACTGGTTGGGACATACCTAGTAAAGACGCCTCGTTGGTATGGGTTTTCTCATCATTCCCTGGAAGCAGCGGTGATTCTAGAAGTAGGCCAGCTTAATCCCGACCTAATCCTATCGCACTGCAGCCATGAATACATTTCGCAGGCGATACGAATAAAGAGTGATGACGTTATGCAGGAGAAAGGTGGAGATTTCCTGTATATTGACGAGCGTTTTTCTGATAAAATGGCTGCGATACTCACCGGTGAAATTTTACAAGGCCGTTTGAAGGTTGTTTTTGGCAACACATCGTGGCTCAATAAACATTTCCAGAAAGCCTGGAAAGAGCATCCCTTCACCCAAAGAAACATTCAAACATTCTTTCAGGTTACAGACCAGTGGTGGAAAAGGGCAATGCCACACTGGGTTGCGTGCAAGGGTCTGTTACCGATACTGGAGTTCCTCTTCGAGAACGATGCGGACATTGTACAGGCAGTTGATAGGGACGGGGATACCGTTCTGCACGCTGCAGCCAATGGTGGTCATGTGGACACCGTGAAATTTTTATTGGAGAAAGGATCTTACCCTAACGTCAAAGACAAACTGGGAAGAACTCCTGTGTACCTGGCTGCTGCTCGCGGACATGATAATGTCCTCAAAGTTCTCTTAGAACACGGTGCTGAAGCAAACATGCTAACTAACTATAACAGTTCGCCATTATTTATGGCAGCATTTAGAAAATTCACTAAGGTAGTATCTCTTCTACGCTCGAATGGCGCTCGGGAAAGTGTAAATGGTAGTTTGTGTGGGTTCACAGATCAGAGTATAGATACATTGGTGATGGCCAGAGCTGGTGGAACAGATATTCACTTCGCTGCACGGGACGGGGATTTTGATAGGTTGAGAGCACTACTGAGATCAGGCTGTGACATTGATAGTGTAAACCTCCTTGATTGGACAGCTCTCTACATCGCTTCAATACAAGGACACAAGGAAATTGTGTCTTTGTTGTTGGATTACAAAGCTAATCCGGACAAACGCACAACATACGGATTTACTCCGTTGTACGCGGCGTCCACGTGTGGACATGACGCAATCGAGTCGCTTCTGTTGTCGTACGGGGCTCAGCCTGTCTGATTGCTCAGACAGGTGCAGATGAGAACAGTGGGGATAGACTTAGGCAAACGACTTCCGCTATCAAGAAACAACGAAGCATGACACTCCTCGAGAGGGATAAAGAATCCCAGGTCGTCGACCACTCCTGTTGTAACAGCACGATGCAATCATTAATTTGATATGTAATCCCAATTTAGGACTTAGTGGAGTGTCCAACGTCGAAATGAACATATTTGAGAAGAGACGAAAGCCAAACTCTACGTTGATTCGTCGTCCACAAACGAGTTAGATTCTGTATATATTAGTGTGTTTCCGGTAAGGGGTGTCGATGGTGGTGTTGATGTTCTCTGCGGTAAAGCCGGTCACAGCAATTTTGTGTGTCGGACAGAGCACCTGTCATGTACGGTCAGACGGTTGGTGTCATAAACGATATGGCCGTGTCGATTAGAACACGTGCCACGTGTGACCAGACGCCTGGTATCATAAATGATGTGACCCTGTCAGCTAGAACGCCTGCCACGTGAGGCCAGGCGGCTGCTGTCATAGACGATGTGACTTTGTCCGTTAGAACACCTACCATGGGTGAATAGACGTCTGGTATCACAGACGATGTGGCCATATCGGTTAGACCGCCTGCCATGTGTGACCAGACGGATGGTGTCAAACCCGATGTGGCCGTATAGGTTAGAACACCTACCATGTGTGACCAGACGGACGGTGTCATACCCGATGTGGCCGTGTCGGTTAGAACACCTGCCATGTGTGGTCATATGGAAGGTGTCATGGACGATGTGGCCATATCGGTTAGAACACCTGTCATGTGTGCCAGACGGAAGGTGTCATGGACGATGTGGCCGTGTCGGTTAGAACGCCTGTCATGTGTGACCAGGCGGAGGGTTTCATGGACGATGTGGCCGTGTCGGTAAGAACACCTGCCATGTGTGACCAAGTGGTTGGTGATATAGACGATGTGACCGTGTCGGTTAGAACACTTGCCATGTGTGGTCAGATGGAAGGTGTCATGGACGATGTGGCCATATCGATTAGTACACCTGTCATGTGTGCCAGGCGGAAGGTGTCATGGACGATGTGGCCGTGTCGGTTAGAACACCTGCCATGTGTGGTCAGATGGAAGGTGTCATGGACGATGTGGCCATATCGGTTAGAACACCTGTCATGTGTGACCAGACGGAAGGTTTCATGGACGATGCGGCCGTGTCGGTTAGAACACCTACCATGAGTGCCCAGGTGGCTGCTGTTATAGACGATGAGGGTTCGGGTCTCATCATAATCAATTTGTGATTTCTCACTCGTCCAGTTGTTTTGTTCATGTCTTAACAAATGGACGACAATATGTTCGCTTCGAAGAGTTCAGCTCGGTTAGAACACCTGCCATGTGTGGTCAGATGGAAGGTGTCATGGACGATTTCGCCATATCGGTTAGAACACCTGTCATGTTTGCTAGACGGAAGGTGTCATGGACGATGTGGCCATGTCGGTTAGAGCACCTGTCATGTGTGGCCAGACGGAGAGTTTTATGGACGATGTGGCCGTGTCGGTTAGAACACCTGCCATGTGTGGCCAAGTGGTTAGTAGTATACAAGGAGTAAACCGTTCTCTTTTTTTTTCTCTGCGCATGCGCAGAATTTGATTTGTCTGATGTGCGCATGCGTGAGTGGGGCGTGAGTGATGTGTGAGGGGGCGTGGCCTCCTAATGTGAGTGGGGTGGGTTTAAAATGGCGGCTTATGGTGTTGTGTGTGTAAAATAAGTTGCCGCCATTTTGAACCCACCCCACTCACATCCAGGTTAATCAGTGCACGGGTGAATGGGGTGGGTTGAAAATGGTGGCCCTTTATTTTTCTAAGGTGCCGCCATTTTGAACCCACCCCACTCACATCCCAGGTCAATCAGTGCACGGGTGAGTGGGGTGGGTTCAAAATGGCGGCTTATGGTGTTGTGTGTGTAAAATAAGGTGCCGCCATTTTGAACCCACCCCACTCACATCCCAGGTTAATCAGTGCACGGGTGAGTGGGGTGGGTTGAAAATGGCGGCCCTTTATTTTTCTAAGGTGCCGCCATTTTGAACCCACCCCACTCACATCCCAGGTCAATCAGTGCACAGGGTGAGTGGGGTGGGTTCAAAATGGCGGCTTATGGTGTTGTGTGTGTAAAATAAGGTGCCGCCATTTTGAACCCACCCCACTCAATGATTGACATACATGTGTAGTGGGAAACTTGGATGTGAGTGGGGTGGGTTCAAAATGGCGGCCCTATATTTTCCCCAGACAACTCTAAAGTCCGCCATTTTGAACCCACCCCACTCACATCCCAGGTCAATCAGTGCACGGGTGAGTGGGGTGGGTTCAAAATGGCGGCTTATGGTGTTGTGTGTGTAAAATAAGGTGCCGCCATTTTGAACCCACCCCACTCAATGATTGACATACATGTGTAGTGGGAAACTTGGATGTGAGTGGGGTGGGTTCAAAATGGCGGCCCACTATTTTCTCCCGACTGCTTAAAGTCCGCCATTTTGAACCCACCCCACTCACCTACTGATTGACCTGGGATGTGAGTGGGGTGGGTTTAAAATGGTGGCTTATGGTGTTGTGTGTGTAAAATAAGGTGCCGCCATTTTCAACCCACCCCACTCACCGGAAAACGTATAAAAGCAGTCGATTTTTAGGGAAAGGGGTGTATTTCAATTGGACTTACCTGTCTGCCTGCATCCCTGCCTGTTTGCCTGCTTGCCATCTTGTATGAGACGAAAAGCATGAGACGTGGAGAAGATTTTCCCTTGGACCCAGCAGCACCTCCGGTTGAAGTCTTGCCTGAAGACGAGCGTGTGAGGGTCATTTATCAACGACACTGGGCATGTTCGTTTTTCCTTTTTAATAGTCAAATAGCTCCAAAACGTCTATTTTCCATTCTTGCGCATGCGCAGAATGCTGATAGTTCAACCCACACCAGTCCATCATATGTCCCTTCATCTCACCTTCACATTGATACCTCACTCGGCTCCATCGGGTCACTAGGGGCTCTCCTAGTTCCAAAAAAGGCTATTTTCATAGCCTTCGGCCTTCGCGCATGCGCAGAATCACCCTATTTCAAGCCCACACCCAGTCTATCAGATGCTCCTTCACGTTACCTTCAATTTGATACCTCACTCGACCCACTACCTCCAAAATAAAATAAATGAAAAAAAAGATCGATCTTGAAGATCGATCTTTTAAAATAGATGGGGTTAGGGGCGTCCCTCATGGTCCAATCGGGTCGAGTGAGGTATCAATGTGAAGCATTCATGAAATGCTTCAATTTGATACCTCACTCGACCCACTACCTCCAAAATTAAAATTGGAAAAAAAAAAAAAAAAAGAAGATCCATATCGATCTTCAAAATAGCCTTTTTGGAGTTAGGGGAGCCCCTAGTGGTCCAATGGGATCGAGTAAGGTATCAATGTGAAGCATTTCACGTCAGCTTCAATTTGATACTTCACTCGACCCACTACCTCCAAAAAAAAAAAAATAAAGAAATTTTGACCCTGACATGGTGAGGATGAAAATATGCAGTTAAAAATTTTTTTTTGTCGTTTTTTCGAGAGAGGTATCAAATTGAAGCTGACGTGAAGGAGCATCTGATGGACTGGGTATGGCATTGAATTAGGGTGATTCCGCGCATGCGCGGTGGTTAAAGGGTATAATTTTTTTCAATAATTTCAAAAATTGGTAAAAAAAATTTAAAAAAATGTTTTTTTGGAGGAAAAGGATGATGGGATCTCGTGTTATTTGGTGTGCTTAGGAAAGAAGTTTCCTCTTTCGGAAAGATGGGTTGGCCCTGAAAAGGGCCTTTGATAGTGTGATACGACACACTTAGGCGCGGTATATCCGCTTCACCCTCCCACATGTTTTCTGCATATGGGGCATTTTATTTTCAGATGGCACTCTCCGACATCAATGCAGCGACACATCGCACCTTCACACGTCAGTGTTATCCAGCAATCCTTACATAGGCAAAGATGTCCACAGGGTAACACGGCGTACCAACTTTCCTCATCCGTGCAGATACAGCATCGTGTTTTCTTCTCTTCGAGATGGCGTTCTTTTTTCAGTATGGTAATTTGCGCCTCCATCCTGTATCAGCAATTCTCGGATCTCGAGTCGGATGATGCGTAAATAGAGGTCGACGTCTTCTAAAACTCATGATTGTGTCTTGGTGAATAAATATCAAAATTATACGCTATTTATAGTCTAGTGGGAGAGGTGAGTACAAAATGACGGTCATCCACACACCTCCATTTTTAACCCACCCCACTCACTGGCGTCAGTGAGTGCAAGACAGGCTGCGACCCACTGTATAGTGATTGTGAGTACAAAATGACGGCCGCCATTTTGAACCCACCCCACTCACCGGTGTCAGTCAGTGCAAGAATCCCACTGTGCTGTGTACCCCTTGTCCCAAGCATTAAATTTCTTATTATTTTTCGATAAAACCCGTCACAATTTTCAGGGAACTATTAGACGACTGTCACCCAGAGTCTACACGTTTTTTTAGTCAGGAAAAATCAATTTATTTCCCATGTACCTGGTGTTTCAGACTCCCGTACACGATTTTTATGGGTTTAAAATCAATAAAAATTAATAAAATAGCGGTAGTGTGTAGCGTTAGACGGTTAAAATTTTTAATACAATACATTGAATTGCCTGAGTGCAACTTGCAATAAAAATATAGGTGCGTTGACAGTTATTGAAAAATGACAGTCGTTTTTAAAATGAAAAAGAAACACAAATATTGACAGTGTCGTAAAAAATATACCCTTGAAAATTCGGTGTGTTTCCTTCTGAATTATAAATGCCTGTCATTTTACAATACATCTCACCGCTCGTAGAATTTTTAGTTCCAATTCATCTCACATAAATCAGGGACTTGTATTAAAAATTTCAGCCGTCTACCCCTTGACTACGTCCTGATTTTTAATTTTTACCGAGTTTTCGAGCCGTAATCTTCGAAAACGAAAATACGGAAAACCCGGCTCATTAAAAATAAATTAATTTTCTGGATTAAAAATAGAGCAAGTCTATCACTTAGCAATCGATACGCAGGCCCTGAAAATTCCAGCTCGTTTCGTTCATGAGAACTGTAGAAAATCAAGAAAACAGTACCTTCATTTACGGCGAAGAAGCACGTTCTACGCAGTTGGCGGGCCAATTTTCGAGGCAACAGAGTTGCGGCCCCTTGAAAAAGTGCATTTTATCAATTTATGCTGTTTGATAATTTATTAAATGTGTTTGTCGTATGAATACCATTGTTTTATTAAGGTAACATTATGAAAAGGATGTGGGCTACCTATTTCAGTCATTGATTCCGTGAATTAACGGTGCCTTAAATTTATAAGCTGTGTCATGCGTACTAGGGGTTCCCCATTATTTAAAAAAACCCTTCACGTACGTAGAGCCTGTATTACCTATATACTATGGCTTGGCAAGCATCGGGTTTCACTCTCTCACAGCCCTAGGGATGGTTCAGGTAATTATTAAGACTTGAAATTCGAGTCCAGCAATGCACTAATGTTATTTTTATCCTCGTATGAGTCCAGACTCTTAATTTATCCACTCGGGGAGCGTCTAAAAAATTAATGGCCTTGTTAAATTAATTTTTTCCCAGGGTATTTTTTTATTTTAACCATGAAAAATTGAATCGATCTATATAAATTTTTGTCGGGCTAGTATTTTTGTCATTGTTCATTATGACGGTTAAAATTTTTTTATACAATACATTGAATTGCCTGAGTGCAACTTGCAATAAAAATATAGGTGCGTTGACAGTTATTGAAAAATGACAGTCGTTTTTAAAATGAAAAAGAAACACAAATATTGACAGTGTCGTAAAAAATATACCCTTGAAAATTCGGTGTGTTTCCTTCTGAATTATAAATGCCTGTCATTTTACAATACATCTCACCGCTCGTAGAATTTTTAGTTCCAATTCATCTCACATAAATCAGGGACTTGTATTAAAAATTTCAGCCGTCTACCCCTTGACTACGTCCTGATTTTTAATTTTTACCGAGTTTTCGAGATGTAATCTTCGAAAACGAAAATACGGAAAACCCGGCTCATTAAAAATAAATTAATTTTCTGGATTAAAAATAGAGCAAGTCTATCACTTAGCAATCGATACGCAGGCCCTGAAAATTCCAGCTCGTTTCGTTCATGAGAACTGTAGAAAATCAAGAAAACAGTACCTTCATTTACGGCGAAGAAGCACGTTCTACGCAGTTGGCGGGCCAATTTTCGAGGCAACAGAGTTGCGGCCCCTTGAAAAAGTGCATTTTATCAATTTATGCTGTTTGATAATTTATTAAATGTGTTTGTCGTATGAATACCATTGTTTTATTAAGGTAACATTATGAAAAGGATGTGGGCTACCTATTTCAGTCATTGATTCCGTGAATTAACGGTGCCTTAAATTTATAAGCTGTGTCATGCGTACTAGGGGTTCCCCATTATTTAAAAAAACCCTTCACGTACGTAGAGCCTGTATTACCTATATACTATGGCTTGGCAAGCATCGGGTTTCACTCTCTCACAGCCCTAGGGATGGTTCTGATAATTATTAAGACTTGAAATTCGAGTCCAGCAATGCACTAATGTTATTTTTTATCCTCGTATGAGTCCAGACTCTTAATTTATCCACTCGGGGAGCGTCTGAAAAAATAATGGCCTTGTTAAATTAATTTTTTCCCAGGGTATTTTTTTATTTAACCATGAAAAATAGAATCGATCTCTATAAATTTTTGTCGGGCTAGTATTTTTTGTCATTCTTCATTATGGCATCGCCGGGCAAAGAGCTCGCGTTCTTTCAAGTGACGTCGAAAGTAATTCTTATCGTGTACGAGCATGAATTGCACCTTATCGAGGAACATCCGATCGAAGTGAAATTAACTTTAAGCCTGGCCGGGTGGACGCTATTGACACGTGTGTTACAAGCCAAAGAACCCGAAGTCGATTTTTTGCCTGTCGGTGACGATGTGTACCTGCGGCGGAGTAGAGAGAATTCATTTTTTCCCCGGTTAGAACAGTGTCGCGGTAGCGGTATTGTGCTTTGGCCACCATTATGGGCGGGGCTGAAAGCTATTATTACCGAAGTGGACGACGTACTCTACCCGGAAATCCAATCGATCATCACCCGCACGCTCACCTCGGGTTGTACCATAATAATATACCCTGATCGCATCGACCTCATTGATGATGATTCGCGCTGCTGGTGCGTACCTGAGCCTGCGCGTATCACATTATCGTCCGATGGCTGGACTACCTTAAAACGTGTGTTATTCGGTCATTTGAATGGAGATAGTATTTACCTGGATCACGATGTATACATTTTTCGCGGCCCTTATTTTGCCCGATTGATCTCTCTCAAACGAGGCGGATTTACGCTAGATCCCGATCTGTGGACGGGTTTGCAAAAAATAGTTCCTGTGGTCGATAAAGTATTCTCTGCACACGACCCGCCTCTCACAGAATAGAGCCTATAAATACCAGGGGAAGAGACAGAGTGTGTATCAGTTGGACATTGAGAGCAAGCATGTCGCTACCACTACGAGCCATATTGCCTCTTACACCCAGTGTACGGTTATACGTTTATGCAGATAAAGTCAAACTGGCGAAAGACGCTCTAGCTATTTACTGGACGCCCGCTGAATCGCTATGGAATCCCGTGACACTACAGCGTGATGGGTGGAATAAATTTAAACGCGTGTTGAGCGGAGAATTGGATGGAGAGCTCGTTCACCTGGATAATGCCATGTACGTTTATACCCTACCACCCCTGTGCATACGTGTGGGCCGCTACAAGATACGCGCAGTATCAGCCTAACTTCCTCTGTGTGGGACGCCTTGAAGAAAATAATGCCTATTGTCGACCAGTTATTGTCACCGGACGATCGATCCCCTGAACAATTAGCGTGGGTTCGTGCTATAGAAGAGGCGTTCGCTGAACCGCAAGAAAGACTACATAAGGCAGAATTTTGTTTCTGTAAACCAGATACTACAGCCGAGAAAAAAAGGCCTATATGTAAAGAATGCACAGCGGCTAGAGAGTCAGTATCACCCCGGGAAGAGATCGACACGGACGGGGCGAACGAAGTCCGTGATGCGGCGGCGGTCGGGGAAAAAGGAGACGTCTATTAACAAAGTATTAACTGATTTATATTATAATCCAACGAGTGCAGCTGCCTATAGTGGTGTGGGGGCATTAACTCGAACGGCCCAAGGTATCAGTCGAAGTGAAGTTCGAGACTGGTTAAAAACCCAGGACACCTATAGTTTGCATCGAGCTGCCCGACGTCATTTTCGTCGTAACCGGGTCATCGTGGGAGGGATAGACGCGCAATGGCAGGCGGATTTGGTGGACATGAGTCGATTTGCACCTGACAATAATGGAAATCGATATATATTGACGTGTATCGATATTTTATCCAAATATGCCTGGGTCCTACCCGTTCGTACCAAAACAGGAGAGAATCTCATAGCCGCGTTCCAGCAGATTTTCAAGACGGGGCGCAAACCTCTTTATTTACAAACAGATGAAGGCACAGAATTTCTCAACCGACCCTTTCAAGCCTTTCTTAAGAAAAAGAAGGTATTTTTTTTTCACACCTATAATGAGACGAAAGCATCGGTAGTGGAACGCTTTAATCGGACCTTCAAAGGACGCATGTACAAATATTTTACGGCTCAAAACACTCGACGCTACCTGGATGTACTTCCTCAACTGGTGCAAGGCTACAATCGGGCATATCATCGCAGTATCCAGCGAGCGCCCCGTACTGTGACAGAAGGTAACGAACATCAAGTACGTGCTACGCTGTACTCCTCCAGTCCACCATTGACGGCACCCCGTTACAAACGGGGAGATGTAGTGCGGATCAGTAAAGTGAAAGGACAATTTGAGAAAGGGTATTTGCCCAATTGGAGTGAAGAACATTTTGTCATCGTGCGTCATAAACCTCGCCAGCCCCACGATCTACTGCAAGGCACGTTTTACGAGGCAGAATTACAACCCATAGTGAAAACATCGAAAGACTACTACACGGTGGAAAAGATTTTGAAAACGGAACGTCGCCGTGGGATTCCCTATCATTTCGTCAAATGGCAAGGATGGCCTCGTTCCTTTAATTCCTGGGTATCCGGCCGTGACATGAAACGTCTATAAATTCTAACGCCTATCATCCCCGCCTTCAGTATAGGATTTGTACCATGGATAGTACACGTCTACCCGTACTGTTAAGAACTCGAAAAGCACAAGTCGGTACTGTGTTGTGTCTAGTCGTGGTTCTGGGTACGTTATTTACCGGTGTGTTCTACGATTTATCGTACGTGATATCCTGTTTCAACACCCTGCGTTCTGCATCATCCACCACGACCACTACCACCCTACTGCCTACACCAACCCAGACGTCAAGGGTGCGTCACGTCTCAACCCAGACACCCACCACCACCTCGTCTACTCCAGCCATCACGTTACCCCGCTACATCCAGCCCACGACCACGACGATCCGTACGACTACAACTCCACATCATCCTTCATCATCATCATCCCTGAGAAGCGAGCCTTCCACTCTACCCTCTAGTACTACTACTACGACGCCGCTAAACAGTTTTGCAGTGGATCCTCGTGAATCACACCGTTTACCCCGACAACGGTATCCCTTCGAGTACTATCCCCTGCGCCGGCCCCGACAACTGGGGAGGACTTCTAAACGTCAAATCAGCCCCTAAAGAAATGGACCCACGATGGCAGCATCCATTCACGTGCCTCATCGCTGGACCGACCGGGTCGGGAAAAACACACTTTGTTCAACGTCTCATCCAACATGGGTCAGCCCTGATTTCACCCCCTCTAGCTCGTATCCTGTGGTGTTATGGCGCTTGGCAGCCCGCGTATGAGGCACTGGCCCGTGTCCCCGGACTCACCTTAGTGGAAGGCTTACCGCCTGAAGAACTACCCCAAGACACTTTGGTAGTGGTCGACGATCTCATGACGGAAACGGATAGTCGAAACACCCGTCTCTTTACCAAAGGCAGCCATCATCGTCGGTTGAGCATCATCTACATCGTACAGAATCTCTTCAGTAAGAACAAAGAACACCGGAACATTAGTTTGAATGCTCAGTATGTGGTGTTATTCAAAAACCCCAGAGACGCGTCACAAATTACCCACCTGGCTCAACAGATGTACCCTAAAAACACGGCCTTTGTACGAGAAGCCTTTGAAGATGCGACCCAACCTGCTCACGGCTATCTACTCATCGACTTGAAACAAGACACGCCCTCACCCCTGCGATTGCGTACCCTGATTTTTCCCGGTGAGATACAGACGGTGTACACCCCCAAATGAGGATAAGAAAAAGATAAAAGAAGAAGACAAGGTACTCGAGCCCTCATTCTATCATCATGTCTGCACGCGTACGCAAGCACGCAGCGACCTTGCGGGTATTACGCAGCGCGCCACCGGAGGTGGGCCGGGGCCTGGTGCGCGGCGCGGATGCCGACTTGGTCCGGTGTTTGTGTGAAGTGGCTCATAATGTATTAAAAGGCAATGTTCCACTCAGTCCTCTGCAGAAAGGGAAATTGCAACGGCACAAGGCGGGTCTCCGAACGTTGGTCAAGAAGACGGGCAGTGTGAAGAAAAAGAAACAGGTGTTACAGCGAGGTGGATTTCTCGGCGCACTCCTCGCTCCCTTAGCCGCTACTGTACTGGGCCCGTTACTCGGGTCCATCTTGGGACGCTAAATGGAGCATACGAAAAAAATGATGCTGGTCGAACCTCGCCTGTTACAGAGTTTACAATCCCCCTATCCCGTCCCGGCCACAGTGCAAAAACTCCAGTCTCTGGATGAAGAGA